>LOEQ01007435.1:12011-22071 GCA_001685075.1 Bramus lutescens | reverse complement strand
GTATAAGCTAGCTGTGCGGGAGCTGGGCCAGACGAAAAGCAGGGCCCGCTCCCCCTATCGCTACAGTGATGATAATGATACTAATAAAAATTATTACAAATAATAATTTTCTTAACATTACTATATTAGATATTTCTCAAAGTGACATGATTTTTTTTTATGAAGATAAGTGAAAGTCAGATGTTCAAGGCCAAAAGGAATACCACTTTGGTCAGGCAAGAAGGGAATTAGTTTGACTTTGCTCCAAGCAGGCAATTAAAAGATGATGAGTAAGGATCCCCTCAAAGTTGGAACCCTATTAATCTGAAACATGTTATGCCCTCTGAAGTGTAAAATGCCTGAACATAAATAATGATGACATGAATTGAGTAAAAATAATCAACGATAAGCACTATTCCAACACATAAATGAACTCATGGATTCAGGAATAAATTTGATGTCTGAAAATTTCTCCCTGTAAGTGTAAGCTCATAATTCTACCAATGCTAAAATAAAAATAGAGGAACAGGAATTGGTACCGGAAATATGTATGGTTTTAATCACATCTTACTCTACTGATATTTGTTTCAAAGGTAATTATTGAAGAATCAAATAAAATTTACTACATTTTCCATTATTATTCAATCAATGACCGAACAAAATTTGCAAAATTCAATACCAACAAAAGTTAATGTGGTATTTGACATTCATTACAACTGTAAATAGCTGCCAACATCATATATGAATATAAGTATATTACATTGATGGCTGGCTGGCTGGAAGGCCCTTCTTCCTAGATCATAGGCACTGAAGGCCCATCCATGCCCCACCGCCATCCACAAGAACCCAGGGGACCTTGGAATGGCCTCTCCACATCCCCAACCTCCCCCATGGCATCCGTGACCACTAGAGCCTTGGCCTGCCCCCACATGGAGATAAGAGAACCTGACTTGCCAAATGGATGGCCCCAGTCTCTAGACCATAGACCAAAGACCTTAAAGGTATATCCCATAGCCCAGAAGAACTGGATGCAGCCTCCCTACAATGACAACCACAACCCATTGCATCTGTGACCCAATTCCCACTGGGAAAAGTGATTATAGGGTTACACGCTATATGCTATAGGCTTTAGTTTCCACCTCCTCCCTTCCTCCCATTTCCCTCCCCCTCTCCCCCTCCTCCTCCCTCTCCAGTCCTAAAAGCTGTCAGGGTTCCCTGCCCTGCGGGAAATCAAAGGTCCTACCCCCTCCATCCAGGTCTAGGAAGGTGAGCATCCAAACAGACTAGGCTCCCACAAAGCCAGTCAATGAAGTAGAATTAAATCTCAATGCCATTGTCCTTGGCTTCTCAATCAACCCTCATTGTCAGCCACATTCAGAGAGTCCCTTTTGATCACATGCTCCATCAGTCCCAGTCAAGCTGGCCTTGCTGAGCTCCCATTAGATTAGCCCCACCGTCTTAGTGGGTGGATGCACCCTTCGCAGTCCTGACTTTCTTGCTCATGTTCTCCATCCATCTGCTCCTCATTTGGACCTTGGGAGCTCAGTCCAGTGTTACAATGTGGGTCTCTGTCTCTATCTCCATCCATCGCCGGATGAAGGTTCTACAGTGATATGCAAGATATTCATCCATGTGGCTGTAGGATAAGGCCAGTTCCTCTCCTCTGCTGTCAAGGAACAAGCTGGGGAGATCTTCTTGGACACCTGGGATCCCCTCTAGAGTCAAGTCTCTTGCCAACCCTAAAATGGCTCCCTTAATTATGATATCTACTTCCCAGCTCCCATATCCAGCCTTCCTCCATCCCAACCATCCCATTCCCCCAAGCTCTGCCCAATCCCCCTTCTATATAATATATTTTGATTGTATCATATAGCCTTGTCCTGAATCTCATAAATTCTCAACCCCCCTTACCTTACATACTCATGCTCCTCCTCTGTTAAAAACTACCACAAAGCAACTATAATGACAAGATAAAAAATAAAATAAGAAAACCAATATCTACCATACTCATGATCACAATCAGATAGACAACACAAAAGAGCCTCCATGTTTATTATTTTATTTTGTGCATATGTGCATTTTTATTTATGTTTTGTTAGAGTTTTTTTTGTCTTCTTTTACATTATTGTCTTGGCCTGGAGTGTCTGCAATTCGTTATGTAAGCCAGGATTGACTTGAACTCAACAGATCCTCCTGTTCCTGCCTCCTTAATTCTGGGATTAAAAGTGTGTGCCTCTAGTTTTTGGTACACCATCATGACTGAATCTTCACCTCAACTCCTTTCGAAGAACCCACAGCAGCCCCAATTTATCGAGATCCTGCATTTATCATTGACAGAACTAGTACCTTCACAAGCTACAGCAGGTCCTAGAGGTAGATGTTAGGTGAACAAACCTCAGGCCTCACTGTAGGTCTGGGTTGTAGTTGAGTTAATAAGTTCAGACCACTGGTAGTACCCCTCTCAGGCAAGGGGCAGAGCTAACTCCCCTATGCCCATGCCATCAGGGTCAGATCTATCCTGCCTGTGGTGAGCAGTCAAGATTATGGATGGGGCCTGCACTCTTGCTACAGAGTCAAGTGAGGGGCAGAGCCAGCTATCTCGAGGCCAGAGAAAGGGCATGACTGGCTCAGCATGCCCCAGGGGCCATACTCCTTAATCATTCTAATTCTTTCATTTTTTTTCAGTTCTTGGTGACTATACATTGAAATATAAGAGTCTTTGGGAGCCATTCTTATGCAAACTACTGTAGATGGTGATTATTGGTAACTGGTGTCATCTTGGAGGAGGGGAGAAATTATAAGAGCCAAAATTACTAGAAATTTATAACAAAAGAAGTATTTATGAGACATGACAGTGATATTGTGCACATGAGTTCACAGAGACAGTGACTGTGCAGGATCTTCACTGCATCAAATCACTTAAAACTCTAGGATGCATGGAGGAAGACCTCATAAAAACTATACTCTTGGCTGAGAATCTATTAGTAAATGATGATGCTGGGATAGGATGAGTCAGTTTTCTTTAGGGATGAGGAACATAAGGGCTACCAATGATCTAGAATATTTCTCCACAAACAATATAAAGTTAACAGTAGGGAGACAACTGAGTTACTAAAATAAAAATAAAATCAATCAGGAGATGTATGTTGGGATGTGAAGGAGGAATAAAAGAGAAGGGAAAGCATAGTAGATTTGATTAATCCATTACATTTATGCATTAAATTCACAAAGAGTAAAAATATTTTAAAAATAGAGAAAGTTTCCGTAACATTTGAGAGTAATTTTTAGCTTCTAATAGAAATTTTCTGTTGAGAGTATTTATAGGCACATCTAATTTAATCTATGTGCAACTATATTAGGGATACAGCCACTTCCACATTGAAAAGATACATTTATATAAAATTAATTATCATATTTGGTAGATAAGTGGTGATGGGGCCCAGAATCTAATTCTAGTCAACAAACTAAAACTTTTCTAGAAAGAACACCATCTTTCTAATTTGGCCTTATTAATACAGCAAATTATGTAATTGGTTAGATTACAATTTCATTAACTTGTACAGTAAGTCTAAAACCAAGCTTTGACTAGATGTGGATTACACTGAACTTTTTCAATCTCAAACTGAGTGGCATTCTCTTTCTTTTCATTTAACAACAATTTATCTCATTTATTCTCCTGATATCAATGTTTTCTAACATCAAATTTCATTTAAAAATATAAGAAACTTAACTCTGAATACATGGTGAGCTTAACTTGAGAAGTATAAAATGTTTCTTGTAGTATGTAAAATAAAAAAGATTGATTAAAAATAAAATAAAGTAAAAAAAGAAAGAAAAGAGGTAACCATTAACCAAAATATTTTGTTAAATTTTCCTTATATTTGAACTAATGATGCTTATTGGTAACTAAGAAATCTAGCAAATAAGAGTTATTGCTTCATCAACCTAAAATGTAGATAAACATAATAAAATTATCATTTATGTAATATATGCATATGCCTACTGAAAAAAATGGATGTTATGATTATATTTTAAAATGGATGACATCTTATAAATTTTCTTTAGGAAAATGAAAATATACATTTTAGAGTGTTTAATGCAAATATGGAACTTTTTTTTAATATTAGCTATTGTGATTTGAAATTCATTTTGTACAGTCTAGTATTAATTAATTTACAAATTTCCAATCATTCAACAAACATTTGGAATACCTACAATATTACAATCAGGATACTTACTTATAGTGGGAAATAATAAAATAAAATGTGGCTATTACTCTCAAAAATATACCATATATTTATATTTTACTTTTTGAAAATATTCATATATATGTATAACCACAGAAATATAATTTTAGGTATGATTTTTATAAGAAAAGAAGATTGCATTATTTATTTTGAAACTTAGATTACATTTATTTACCTCATTATAATTTGTAGAACTTTTCAAATTAGTTAGCCACTTTAATGTTAGGATTCTCTGCTTTGTTTTCAATTTTCTTCTTATAATAATTGGAATGACTCCTACATCTTGGCAGCATGTCTGTGTATCAATACTCACACACATCCATATACAAAGAGAGTAATCTATTGGCAAAACACAGCCTCAGCTGCCTTTTGTTTGATTTATATTTGCTGTTAGGCTCAAACATAATTCATTTTATGGGTTTATTTTTGTCTTATTAAGGAAGACAAAATTAAATACTTCATAATTTTATTCCCACTATTTATTGAATGCCTACTTTTTGTATGTTTAACATTTTAACCTAATAGTGTTTATTTCTTACTGCCTCTTTTTGAACACTGAATATATTAAGAATATTTCCCATGGTGAGTAATAATATTAATAAATATAAAGCTCAGCAATATGTCTAGAAAAGAATTTTATGCAGAGTACTGAAACAAAATTATGTACTAACATTAGGCTTTTCTTTCCTTAGAAATCAAACTCATTATCAGATATATTAACATAGAAAATTAAGTATATATTTTTGAGTTTTTACAAAAAATTTTAGAGACTATAAATGAAGGAAATATGACAGCTAGCCTAATTCAAATGACAAAATGGTGAAAACTAAGAAAATTTCTATTGTAATTTAATTTTGAAGGCAACATTATTTATTTTCATTTGGTATGCTTTCTCTAATACATAAACTTTACAATGCATTACTGTCACTCTGAATGTTCTAGTCAGTTCAATTCTAGGATTGACTTAGCTTTTTTCAGAGTAACAGACACAATGCATATTAATATACGTGGGTTCCAGGTGAGGAATGGTGCTTGAAATTTCAATATCTGCTAATTCATTTATGATTATAGCAAGAGGTGTCTCCTGAAATATGAATGACATTTGTAGAGCCAAATGGGTCATCTTATCTGAACACATAATATGATGCTTCACTGATGTTTGAACTTTTTAGTCATTTCAAATTTATTGATAATGGTGCTCATAAGGCCTTTATTTCACAAGAAACAAATAAGATAGTGTATCATTTACTTCTCAGAAACAATTTCCCTATATCTATTTTTTATAAAAGATGTGGGAAATTAATTCTTGTTACACGTTGGAATCACATAGCATATTATAATGCTTATTATTTAAAACTAAATTTATTTAAAATATGTCAAAGTATCCCAACTATGTAAATTTTATTTTGTGTTGTTGTTGTTCTTGTTGTTTTAGTTATTGATCTTTAGCTTGTTTATTGTTTTGGTGCTGTTTTTATGAGGATATTATGAAGTCCAGACTTCTGTTGAACATGTGAATCTGATAATGTCTTTGAATGCCTATTTCTGTGCCTCTAACTCCCAAAATACAAGATTGTAATTATGTACAAGAAAGCCAAGTGGTCTCTCTCTCCGTCTCTCTCTGTCTCTGTCTCTCTCTCTCTCTCGCTCTATCATATATTTGTCTATTCATTCATTAATATGAGAAAGAGAGAGAGGTCTTGTGAAGATTAGACTGGCAATTGTTCTCTATTTAAGGGTGACCTTAAACATCTGATCCTTCTATATCTACTACCTAGTACAGACATTGTAATTCCAGGCCTCCATACCTAGTTTTCATAAAATCCAGGAAACTGAACCCAAGATTTTCTGAATGCAAATCCAGCAATCTACCAAGTGAAGTATGGCCCATGTTCCTTGATGACTATTGATCTATAATTCTTAATTCCTATATAAATTAAAGACTAAGACAACATACAACTGTGCAACAAATGAGGGCAATGACATAAAAATGTAAACAATGTATAAGTATCACTTACAAATCTGTCATATTTTTATTTAATTTTTGTGTTTAACTTAAAATATTGAAAGATTGTGCATATGATATTGCATCACATTAGCATTAACTCTAAAAGTTTTGTATATATTCTTAGAAACATCAAAAACTGAGAATGAAATTGTGACAAAATAACAAATAAATGAACAAAGACAAGTAAGGGCTTCTAGAAATTTATGATTTTATTAAGCTTTAAAAAATTGAAAATAATAAATTTTGATACATATTTGCAATTTCTCGACTTAGAAGGATGATCCAAGATTGAATCACAAGTTTGAGTCTCCCCATGATACATATTGAGGCCTTACATCCAAAAAATTAATTACTGTAACTTTACCAAGAAAAATAAGAAATTCAGAAACTTGTCTTATATATTATAAAACATAAATTCTTGTATAGCAGCTATTGTGAGATAAAATGTTATTTAGCTTAAAAGTAATCTTATCATTTGAAGTAATTGTTTATATTATTCAACATGAAGAGTTCCTTTTCAATCCTCAAAACACAAAACTTATTGTGAAACGAGATGTTAGAGTGAACTAGAAAAGAAAAAAAAACTCACTATACTAGAAAATATTTCAAAGGTTGAAGAAGTTGACAGAAACAACTCAATGGGATTCCAGTTTGAACGTAAATTTTATTAGGTAACATAAAATATATCTATATTTAATGAGATGTTGTAGAAAAAATAGTCACTCAAAGTGTGGAATTTCTTATCTCCAATGAAATCTTTGTTGATATTTCATGTGCTATGGCTTTATTTGAAATAATAACTATGGGTGTTGTTTGAAAATTGATATTTGTTTAGAAAAGCCACAGAGAAAACAAGATAAATAAACAAATTTACTCAGCATTTACTGACTTTAAGTACTGTCTGTCCTGTATTATGTAAAAATGACCTTGAATATTACTTTGAAATTCAAATCACAAGTATTTTAATATATTTAATAATACAAGTATTTAATGTCGATTTTCCTAGTAGTTCAATTTCTACTTGACTCTCTCCAACTTTGTTTCATTGTAAAACTAAAATCATGAAATATTACCAACAAATACATTGTCTTTTGTTTTGCAAAGCAAGTTGAAAATATTACATTTAGAAATTACTTGAAAAAAATTCACATGTTGTTTATACTGTGAATGTTGAATATGTATGTGTATATATGTATGTGTTCTGAAAAGTTTTCATTTGTTAAAATGTTTGACAATAGCTAAACTTTTAATTCACCCTTATTTAAATTTTATCCTTAGAAATCATGTTATACCATTTTCAATTAGATAATAGCAGACAGTAGGATATTACTTAAAATCAGATTGAAAGATAAGAAGTTAGAAAAAATGATACACCCTTTGCTATTTATTGAAATAAGACCCTTGGTAGTCTGAAAATTTCTGTTGTTCAATTACAGTTTCTTTCAGTCATTTTCTCCCTCTCTCAGATCATCTGATACCAATGATAATATAATTGAAAATTACTGGTACAGATACAAATTAATGCTACTTTTTCTTATTTTCCCTATTTTTTCATTTCCATTTTCTTTTAATTTGGTAAACTTCACAACTCAAAGAAGTATATAAAAAGAAGTGATTGTTAGTGATGATTATTTGGGAAGGGTGGAAAAAATAGAAATGTTGTTATTATACTATTATCACAAAACCAAAAATTACACTAAATAACAAATATATGGTTTATGCAGGGAATATGTTATGGGATTTCTTCAAAGGCATATTTGTTTATTTATTAAATGTATTCTGGTTTTCATTTCTATTTTCCTTTTTATTATAAAAGAATCATGTACATTACTAAGGGAGTAATACACTTTTTTGGTACGCTGATTCTCTAGTACAGTTAGAAGTCTCTTAAAATATACTTGGAAAAAAATCAATGGAAGTTGTCAGTCAGTCATTGGTTATCTCTTGTTTGCTAAACATGGTGCAAAGTGCCTCTTTTCTGGGTTCATTTCACCATCACAGCAACTCACTTAGTTAGAGAATGTGTGACCTATTTTAAAGTTGAAGTAACTGAGTTTTGTAAGAGTTCATGGTTTTGTATTACTCAGATGGTAAGTGACTACCTTGTACATGAGCAGAGATCTTCCAGAACCCATGCACTTGACTACTGGGTTTGCAAAGTTTCCATACTTATCCCATTCTCTGTATCAAATATGATTGACTCCAAGAATGCAAACTTTATTTCTATTAAGCTTATTGTTAATCATATAATCATTAATAGTATATATAATATATAATATTAATCAACCAAATAATGAGTCTTCTCTAATATTATGCCCTTCTTAATCTCACAACTATATATTAAGCACGGACTATATAGCTGATACTGCATGGTGTTTTAATGAGAAACAAACAAGATATGGCATCATCCTCAAAAAGTTGAAGCGGAAGGTGGAGGCATTGCTTATTGGTAGACTACTTGTCTGACATGTATAAGTCCCTAAGTTTAAAAGGGGGTGTGATAATTATATTAAATTAAATTGAGACATTTATTGAGAAAAAATTCCTTAGATAAGACCACAATGATGGTCAAACTTACTGAGGTACCGTCTGTCATTTTTCAGAGACATTCTCTCAGAAAATTCTCTTTCTCTGGGTCTTACACACTTCTCTTAAGAAATGATCTTTGGCATATATAAATATATAAATAACATGAAAATTGAGAAGGTTGCTTTTGTCTGCAAGGTCCCTGTCCAGTAAGGGGCCCTGATCCTGTACCAGAAGATCCATCGGAGGGGTGAGTGTGTCCCTGACCCCCTGAAACGGAGCACAGACATTCCTTAACCCCCTGAACTTCCTGCTCATTCTCCAGGGGCTCCTATCCCTGGCTACTGTCCTTCTCTTCCTACCCTATCCCAGCTTGTGTTCAGGCACCCCCTCCCTTACCTTCTTCAGGGCCATAGATTCCCCCAGCTCAGCCCGTTTGGGCGCTGGGGCTGGGTGGTGAGTACAAACAGGTGGGAGTTCCTTTGTTTCAATAGCAAGCCAGCAGCAAGGTAGGCCTTTGTCTGTGAGGTCATTGGCAAGCAAAGGGCCCTGATCCTGTACCAGAAGATCCATCAGAGTGGGAAGTGTGTTGCTGACCCAGGGCAGAAGCCCTGGAAATAGAACCCAGACATTCTTCAAACCCCTAAACTGCCAGCTCATTCTGTAGGGGCTCCTAACCCTGGCTTCTGCCCCTAGCTTCCTACCCTATCACAGCATGCATTCAGGCATGCCCTCCCTTTCCTTCTTCGGGGACATAGATCCCCCAGCTCAGCCTGTTTGGGTGCTGGGACTGGGTGGGGGGTTCCTTTGTTCCAATAGCCTGCCAGCAGCAAGGTAGGCCTTTTTGTCTGGAAGGTCCCTGGCCAGCAAGGGGCCATGATCCTGTAAAAAAAATCCATCATAGTGGTCCCTGGCCTACAAGGGGCCTTGATCCTGTAAAAGAAGATCCATCAGAGGGGTCCCTGGCCAGAAAGGGGCCCTGATCCTGTATGGGAAGACCCATCAGAAAGCATTTGCAGGAAGAGATGGGCAGGGGCCAATGCAAGAATTCCTCCAACAATCTGAAAAAAACAACATGATAACACCAGAAATAGAATCCCTTAAAGAGGATATGAAAAACTACCTTAAAGAAATGGATGAGAAGAATAACAAAAAGTTTGAAGAAATGAGTAAATCTGTAAAAGATACCCTAGGAAACTAAGAAAAAACTATCAAACAGATAATGGCAACAGTTCAAGACTTGAAGACTGAAATGGAGGCAATGAAGAAAACACAAACCAAGGGCCAGATGGATATGGAA
>LOEQ01007435.1:0-11143 GCA_001685075.1 Bramus lutescens | reverse complement strand
GGTTTTGATTCTACTTCATGTACTGGCTTTGTTTGAGCCTAGTCTGTTTGGATGCTCACCTTCCTAGACCTGGGTAGAGTGGGGAGGACCTTGGACTTCCCACAGGGCAGCGAACCCTGACTGCTCTTTCAACTGGAAAGGGAGGGGGAGGGGGAATGAGGGGAAGGGCAGAGAGAAGAAAATGGGAGGAGGGGAGGAGGTGGAAATTGTTTACTAATAATAAAGATAATAAAAAAACTGAGTAGGTTGCAAATGTATACTTAGAAATGCATACTCTCCTATACACATGTATATAACAACAATTGAAAATGTAGTCACGAATTTGTGTATCTTCATTTATCCTTTTGTTCATTTAATTATTTAATATTGGGTTTTTTTGAGACATGATTTTTCTGTGTACCCATTGATGTACTGGAACTCTCTCTGTAGATAAGTCTGCCCTGGAACTAGGAGATCTGCCTACCTCTGCCTTCCAAGTACTGGTATTAAAGACTTTCACAACCAAGCTCACCTTCTATGAGTATTGTATTGTAGATTGTCTGCTTTTTACTATTGATTGTAAATTGCTTATACAGAAACTCACTGAGCACTCAAGGAGCAAAGGCATATGTTTAAATGTCTAAGTTCATGATTTGACCTAACCATTCTCTGTTAACTAAAGTATGTTTTAGCTTGCTAAGAAGAAAAATGTGTCTGAAAAAATAAGCAAGATGGACAGATATAAATGAGCAACAATACTTTCTTTAAAATTTGAACTAGAATTCAATAACATAGACAGCTACGGGATCTGGACACAAGGATATGGGTGTTTATCGTCTTTCATTCCTATTTCTATCTTACTTTGCTATGGACTTAATAAATTTTCACACAATTATCTCAGCCTTTAGCTATGAACAGTATGTCCAGTTCTCAGAAAATAATCTCTCAGTTGTATCATTTGTACCTAGAGTCACAATAGTTAGGTACAACCTACCCAGGAAGGATTGCCAGAAGAAAGTGGCATGTGAAGAGCAGTATATGCATAAAGTGTAAGGGAATGAGATGTGAGGGGTTTCCTTCTAGAAGGTGGATCATGGCATCATAGGAGTGAGCATATCCTGATGAGGGCAAAAGCAGAATTTTTAAGAACATGTCATCTGGTACAGGGACCTGTGGTTCATTATTAAGAGTTTCCATAGCCTAGAACATTCATTTATGTATTTAGTTTTATTTTATGCCTATATGTGAGTGCCTACATGCATATGTGCATACCACACATGGTCTGTTGCCTTTGGAATTTAGAAGATTCTCTAGAAATAAAGTTATATGTTGTTGCTTGCAACAATGCATTTACTAAAAACTGAACATGAGTTCTAACAGCATCAAGTGCTCCTAATTACTGGGGTATCTCTCTAAACTTTGCATTTAGTTCTTTTAAAATGTAATCTCATTGTATATTATGATTTTTATTAATTTTTTGATAATTATGTTTACATTGATATATACTCATAAATGTAAAAATAAAATGTTTGATTACCTGGTAGAAAATGAGGAAATTATGAATAGTTCAGATTAATAATTAACTGTCAAGCTTATACTCTTTCTAAATTATTATTTCATATGGAATACATTACATAGACACCCTACAATCTTTAGAAGAAATTGTGAGTGCTGTGTGGGCAAAAATGTTGAGAGGTATGTCTTCTAAGGTGCCATCTATTTTTGAACATTTAAACACAGAATCATTTATATTTTTTTCTCAAGTGATCTTTTTAAAGAATGTGTACAGAGCAAACAGTATTAATAAATATGCTATCTCACTCTAGAAAAAAGGAAAATATCTCTATATGTCTTATACATTATTTAGTTTGCAAAGTCTCAATTTAGCTTTTGCCTAATGTTCTCACTGAATATTGAAGGATCCTCAAGTTCTTTCAACATTAACTTCAGTACACTTTAGACCAGTGTTGCAGAACTTTTATTAACTGTAATCAAGTTTCTTTAATTAATAAATTATTCTTTGCCTTTCATGCAGAAGTCTTATATCTACTGTTGTCATTTATGAAATGAAGCAAGACAACTTATTTGCATGTTAATAGTGTGATATCTTAGTCTCTTCATTATTATTTACACCTGATGGCTGTCCATAAAAATTATCTAACAAATATATTTTAAGTATGAGCTACACATTTAAGTATTTTTTTCTTTTTATCTGGTTTGTTTACTTATTTGGTGAAAATACCTAAAATTTATAGTTAAAATAAAAACATATCCAATGTTATTTGAAAAATAGAGACTTTCAGATATATTTGACAAGTAGCTTGCATGCTGCATGTTACCAAGGATAGGTATGAAGATGGTAAATCATGACAAAAATCATAAACTTACTTACAACACGGCTTTGAAATTTGAACTCTGTAGATGACAATACTGTATAACAAAGCCAAATGCCAGAGACATTGGAGTCTTAAATTTATATTATTATTATATGAAGTACCATATCAATAATGTAAGATACTCCCATTTCTCAATGGCATTCTCTCTTAATACTCAAAAATGACTTTTTCTCAAGTATAAAAAATTCTGGAAGGGAAATGTCACTCAAAATATTTATATCAAAAGCATTAGAGTGAAACGCTTCCTCATTATCCATTATAAGAAAATCACTTGGATGTAAGAAGGTTTAATTCTGCTTTCTGTGAGCTGTCTCAACATTATAGATAATAAAGCACGTTGCTTGCAAATACCATGCACTCTTAAAATCATGTTACTGACTATATTACAAAATTCAGTTAGCTACTTTATTCTCTATTGGGCACCATTAGATTCTTCTGGGTGGCTTTTCAAATGTGCTCCATCTTCAAACACATGCTTTTGTGAATACATATTAGATACTAAACCAGAGTCTACAATTTATTGTGAATTATTTGGAGCTCTTCATAACAAAACTGTATAAAATTATTAGCAGAATAGGAAATGCACCTTATATTTCATTACAGAGATGACTTACCATATAGGTATATTTAACTCAATGCTGATATTAAAGGTTTCATATATTCTTTTTCTTTTTATGACAAATAAGAGGGGTGTAATTTTTCTTAAATATATAAGGTTGAGGGGAAGGCCGGTCCCACTAGGGGTAGTAGTGGATGGCCCAAGTCGTCGGTCGGAACCCTGTCCTCAGCAAGTCCACTGAGACCTTGGCAGGTTACCTTGGAGAACAAGAGACAGACGTGTGGGAGACAGAAAGATAGGCCATGCAGAGAGAGAGTTTGGGTATAGAGTTTATTTAGTGTGTTGTGGAGGGAAAAGGGAAGGTGAAAAGGGGGAAGAAGAGAGGTAGAGAGAGGAGGAGGGTAGAGGGGGCAGAGAGAGGGAGAGATAAGGAAAGGGATAAGGAATAGAGATAATGATGGGAGAGAGGGGAAAGGGGGGAATAAAAGAAAAGGGAAAGGGGAGAAGGGGGAAGAAGAAAGAGAGGCACAAATGGGGGCAGGAGAGAGAGGGAGAGAGAGCAGAAGTTACCTCATCAGGAGAGAGGGAAAGAGAGAGAGGGCAGGCTGGAGGAAGCAGGATATCCACTTCCCTAGGCAGAAAAGGAAGGTCAAGGAGAGGGCAGATCTTGTCTTTTAAAAGGACAGTGTACCCACATGACAGACCACTCCAGCAGATCATACTGAGAGTGTTCATTAAAATATAAGGTTTGCCTTTCTGATATATAAATTTGATCTAATTTTTAACAAGATATTTCTCTAGTCACATGACTCAGAAGGTGATTTGTTTGACCCTTGGTGTGTTTGATGATAGTGTTTGATAATAATAATATATCACCTATTTAAAACACAAAATAAAAACAAATATTCAAACATTTATCTTGCAAGCTATTGTTTAGTTTTTTAATTGGCTATTAAAAACACAATAATTGTATCACCAAATAAGGTTTGGACCTGATTTTATTGTTTATAATAATATGCCACTGTATGTAAGGAAAGAAGAACCTACAAATTCATTGATTCGGAACTCTACATACTATAATCATTAAACATTAATCTCATATTGAACACTACTTATTGGCACAATTAGTTATATATNTATCTTCTACTCCATTAGTCTTATTTGCTTCTACCTTGGCTTACTTGCTTATAGTGACGCACTCCTTCCAGTCTCATCCCATTTCCTTTTTCTGAAAAACAGTTTCAATAGATATACATTATTTTTAAATCAGAATTTGTAGGTGAAAAGTAAAAATAAAGTATATTTGAACTGCCCAAACATTATGGGCCAGTAGTTCTCAATCTATGGATCAAGAAAGACCCGTTTGGGGTCGAAAGACTTTCATAGTAGCCACATATCAAATACACTGCATATTAGATATTTGCACTATGACTCATATTAGCAGCAAAATTGCAGTTATGAAGTAGAAACAAAAATAATTTTATGGTTGAAGATCACCCTAAAATAAGAAGCTCTATTTAGGAATCTCAGCATTAGGAAGGGTGAGAACCACTGTTGTAGATTATTGGCATCATTACCCTGCTTTGTCTGCCAGACCATGAAAGTAAGAATTCATGAATTCCATCACAGAGCCTGGAGAATTCAAGCTGTTGCTGATAGGAAAGTCTCCTAAGTCCTTGCTTTTGTATTGTTGGGAGGTACTATGCAATATACCATGTGAGAAAAGTTGTCAATGATATGACAAAGGTGTAAAGTCTGAGAATTTCAATGACTACCTGACACAATATCCATAGGATTATAAAGGTGACATCTTTATGTTGGGTATAACCAAGAGCTCTCTAATTGGAATTAAGACTCTCTCTGTAAGTAGGACCTCAGGACTAGTTCTGTAAATGTAGCTTTGAAACTAAATTGATGTTGCCATATAATATAGAGGAATATTATTACAGTTTAGCTAAGTTTTAGTTTCCAACTTCCTTCTGAATACTTAGCCTTAACTCCATGAATAAGAACAGCCTTCAACTCTCATCTTTCCGAGCAGATAAAGACAAGTACAGAAATAAATAAACAGCCAAAATTTAAAGAGTAAGTTACTGTGTGGCACCTATTCTCCACTGGAACACATATAATGAAAGCACCACACCTAAATCTCAGGGATCATCATTCAGAAAAGAGAAAAAACTGCTTCAGAAAGAGAACAGCTGCTATAAGAGCATGTCTTCCACACATGACAGGGATGATATACCCAGGTACTATTAACAATATGGTTATCTACAAAATCATCTGAAGACCACAGTATGCCACATGCCAACATAGATGGAAACGTATTTACAGGTACCCACACGGGCAACAGGCTACTGAATGGCTGTTGAGGAAATTTTTTTCAGTGACAATCCTAAGTGCCATTTGTAAGACTAAAATAAGGTTGAATAGAAGAAAGGAATTTATATAAGTTAATTTTTGTTATAACTTGATTTAAAGCAGAATACTTATTCTAACAGAGTTTTATGCTATTTTTATGTTTCATAGAAAAATATAAAATATATGAAATTATCCACAGTTTATAAACCCTACTTCTTCCAGTTCTGTATAGGAATAAATTTCAGCTTCTGAGGAGAATGGGGGAAGAACATCTTAGAGGTAAGCAGGCATGTTCAGCATCTGTTTCTCTTTGATTCCTGAAGAATATGGTGAACTTGGGTTTCCTTCTTATTTCAGGCTATGTCATGAAGGTTTAAAGCAGGAGATGTACAGAAGCCACTTGAGATAACTTCAAACACAACAAAAATTCATAAAAATTAGTGTATAAAACTAAGAAGGTTGAACTTGATTGCTTTTGCTTCTGTGATGATGATTGTCAACCTCATTGGATTTATACTGAGTATAGAAACACTCCTCTGAGCGTCTCTATGAGGCTGTTTCCAGAAAGATACAACTGAAGAATAAACTTTCCTTAATGTGGACAGCACCATCCATCCACTGGGCTGAGTATCAAGACTGAACAAGCAGGTTGAACAGGAAAATGGTGGCAGTATTAGCTTTATTTATCTTCTGATCTTTATTGTGGGCACATGTAAGGTCATTTGCAATAAATCCTTTGTTGTTTGTTTATTTGTTTGTTTGTTTAAAAAACATGGTTTCTCCTATGTATCTCTGGCTGTCCTAGAACACACTCTATAGATCAGACTGATTTTGAACTCACAGAAATCCACCTGCCTCTGAATGCTGGGATTAAAGTTGTGTGTCACCATTGCCAGGCTCATTTGTGATAAATTGTTACATAGAACCTGGTTTTGTTCCACACTGTCCTGAAAACTTGAATAAGGTTTAATTCAAAATGAATGGATGAGGAGCTGGAGAGATGAATGACTCAGAGGATAAAAACACTTATTACTCTTCCAGAGGATGGACTGTTCAGTCCCCTGCACTCCCACTGTGGCTCACAAGCATCATTATCTCCAGTTCCAGGCGATTCAATGCCTTCTTTTGGCTCCATGGGCATCAAATAAATATGTGGTATATACACATATATTCAGGCAAAACACATGCATACACTATACATAATAAAAATAAAATATTTTTAAATAATGGTTGAATTTGTTTTTTGAAGAGAATTTTCAAGACAAGATAATATTCAGCATGCGGTGTTAGAAAAAAACAGACATAAGAAAAAACAACTTGTTTTTCTTCACAATTAGCTATCTGATTAGTGCACTGGACCTAAGTTAAGATAGTTATTTTTCTGTTCATTATTCTCCTTTACTGCAATGAAAAAACTAATTGACTTCGTAAATAAAGACTATCTAGATTTCTAATCATTAACTCTCTCAAATATTTGTTAGAGACATCTTTTTAAAAACTCATTTAAAGTTGATACTTTTCCAATTAGAATTTTATTTTTTCTTTCTGTGTTTATAAATTGTACAAACAATAGCTTTTCTTAAGAATGTTGTCATGAGAGTGCATAATGTACTTTGAAGATATTTAATATTGAACAAGTGTATTGCAGTAATTGATTTTCTCTTTATATTATGGCTGTTACCGCTAAGATTTTGTACTGCTAAATATACATTAGACAGATTCTATTCAAATGATAAGCTTTATTGTGTGACTTAAGCAATAGAATGCATATCACATTTTGTCACCATGATGAGTTTGTTTTCCATACACCAAATCAGAAAATGTACCGATAGTTAAGTGTTGTATCATAAATACAAATATTAGAGCATTTAGATTGCCACAACATTCTTACAAGTTCAGTGTTATAAAATTATTACCTTTTCCATAATTATCAAACAGAATGTTAAAACTATCCTGCATGAGTGAAACATATTTGACTCATGCAGGATAAATTACAGCAACATGCTGGTGTTGACTGTCTCTTAACAGTACAACTGAAGTGTGAGATTTCTTACTACTGCTTCTAAAACTTTTTGTGAGAATATTTTTTAATAAAATCTACCCCATTAGACATTTCATTAACTATTTTGTGTTTTTTGCAGAATCATGCCAATAAATCCTCTTTCATACTGTGAGATGGAACACCTGCTCTGCCTCATAAATTTTTATCAAATTTTGTGATCTTAAGAATAAAGAACTGTCAGTGTTACCATATTTTTACTTTTCATTGACCCACAATAATTTGTCTTTGGTTTCAGCTTTCCCAATGTACAGAAATCTCTTGGTTCATTTTATTTGTTTTTATGAATGATTTCAGCTACTCTCAATATTATAAATCCTTTACTGTGCTGTAGCACAGAAAAATAGACATTTAAGAATCATTTATCATATCACTTGCTTGTTTTTCCAGTTCTTAATTACTTCCTGAAATGATTCCACATGACATTTTTCATGTAACAGTAAAAGAAACATGACAATGAAGAAAATGCAAGAGATTATTCCTAGTAGTAGTATAATTCCCACTTTACTAAGCTTATTAATGAAAAATGGGCAAGTTATTTTTATTTTTCCTTATTTTCTTTTAGAAAGTTGCATATATACTGTTGTAAGGAGCGTGGGGTCCCTTGTTCGTCCCAGGCACCCATTTAGCTTAAACCAGAGATAACCACACAGAAACTGTATTAATTAGAACACTGCTTGGGCATTATCTCTAGCCTCTTATTGGCTAACTCTCAAATCTTGATTTAACACATTTCTGTTAATCTGTGTTCACCACGAGGTCATGGCTTACAAGGAAAGATTCAGTATGTCTCACTCTGACAGCTCCATGGTGGTTCTCTCTTTCTCTGCTTCTTCCTCCCAGAATTCAGTTCTTGATTTGGCCCAGGGGGTAAGTTTCTTGACAACTAAGTTTCAGTACATTTTAAAGACTTTATTCCATTTTATGTGGTTTGAGAACTTCATTCGCTAGTACTGTATTTAAATAATTTCTAGTTCTCCACTTCTCAGTCCACATCCTCTAACTTCTCCCTTACCTCTATGACCTCATGACCTCTCTTTCAATGATAAATATTTTCATGAATACATGAATACATTCACACCTCATACATACTACCTATTGAACTCATGAGTTTTGAATCATTTACATATGTTTAGTACTCACCACTTATATTTCAACAGTCCAGGGAGCTTGTCCTAGGAGAAGACTAACTTTAGTCCACTGCCCACATTTATTGATTGCCTGTAGATACTCATTTAGGGGTGGGACCTTGTAATATTTCCAGAACCACTGTTGGCGTGAAGATTAGTGTTACTATGTGGGTAGTGTTTGGGTAACCATCTCATAGTCATTTCACAAGTACAACATTTAAGTTTAAAATCATAACAGGTTCCTTCTATGGAGACATCTCAATAAAAGACATGATAATAAAGTAACAGATGAGAGTCATTATAATTGCGATGTAGGTTTCCAGTTGTAAAAAGCTCTTTTTTTTTAAATTTTTTAAAGAAAACAAACTCCTTTTTTCGATTTTAATAACAATCCCATCTCACACTTCCTCCCCTCATTCCATTCCCTCTACTTTTCTTCCACCCCACTCCCCATCGTCTCCTCAGAAAGGGTAAGTAACAGTTTTTAGGGGAACGTTCAAGGTCCTCCCTACTAAAACTACTCTGAGCAAGGTATCCATACAAAGAGAAAAGGTTTCAATAAAGCCAGTACATGCAATAGGGATAAATCCTGGTTCTACTGCCAATGGCCCCAGAGTCTGCCATAGCTATAAAACTATTAGTAGCTGACCAGCAAGCAGAAGACCCTGAAAAAGTAGCACAGACATTCCTCAACCCCCTAAACTTTCTGGTCATTCTGCAGGGGATTGCATCCCAGGCTACAGCCTCTCTCTTCCTATCCCACCCCAACTTGAGTGCAGGCACCCCTTCCCCTCTTCAGGGCCATGAGATCCCCCAACACAGCCAGTTGGGGGACTAGGACAGGGTGGTGAGTGCAAACTGGCAGGAATTCCTTTGTTTCACTAAGCCTGCAGGCAACAAGGTAGTCCTTTTTTGTGTGAAGTCCCTGGCCAGCAAGGAGCTCTGATCCTGCATAAGAAGATCCATCTGAGAGCATTTGAAGGAAGAGATGGGCAGGCACAAGGCAAGAATTCCTCCAACAATCTGAAAAACAATATGATAACAACAGAACCCAGTGAACATACAACAGGAAGACTTGAACACCCTAATCCAGAAGAAGTAGAAANTCCATGACTTTGTGTGTGACCTTTAGGCTTGAAGTATACTAGTGGCTTCAGTAAGGGGCACAAATGTAATTAACCTTTTCTAGAATCTATCAGCAGGTGATAGTTCATCAATAATGAGTAGGGCCATGTAAGCATTTCCCAACCCCTGTCTGATTCTTAATTGAACTCATCTTGATTTGGCCCAGGGGGTAAGTTTCTTGACAACTAAGTTTCAGTACATTTTAAAGACTTTATTCCATTTTATGTGGTTTGAGAACTTCATTCGCTAGTACTGTATTTAAATAATTTCTAGTTCTCCACTTCTCAGTCCACATCCTCTAACTTCTCCCTTACCTCTATGACCTCATGACCTCTCTTTCAATGATAAATATTTTCATGAATACATGAATACATTCACACCTCATACATACTACCTATTGAACTCATGAGTTTTGAATCATTTACATATGTTTAGTACTCACCACTTATATTTCAACAGTCCAGGGAGCTTGTCCTAGGAGAAGACTAACTTTAGTCCACTGCCCACATTTATTGATTGCCTGTAGATACTCATTTAGGGGTGGGACCTTGTAATATTTCCAGAACCACTGTTGGCGTGAAGATTAGTGTTACTATGTGGGTAGTGTTTGGGTAACCATCTCATAGTCATTTCACAAGTACAACATTTAAGTTTAAAATCATAACAGGTTCCTTCTATGGAGACATCTCAATAAAAGACATGATAATAAAGTAACAGATGAGAGTCATTATAATTGCGATGTAGGTTTCCAGTTGTAAAAAGCTCTTTTTTTTTAAATTTTTTAAAGAAAACAAACTCCTTTTTTCGATTTTAATAACAATCCCATCTCACACTTCCTCCCCTCATTCCATTCCCTCTACTTTTCTTCCACCCCACTCCCCATCGTCTCCTCAGAAAGGGTAAGTAACAGTTTTTAGGGGAACGTTCAAGGTCCTCCCTACTAAAACTACTCTGAGCAAGGTATCCATACAAAGAGAAAAGGTTTCAATAAAGCCAGTACATGCAATAGGGATAAATCCTGGTTCTACTGCCAATGGCCCCAGAGTCTGCCATAGCTATAAAACTATTAGTAGCTGACCAGCAAGCAGAAGACCCTGAAAAAGTAGCACAGACATTCCTCAACCCCCTAAACTTTCTGGTCATTCTGCAGGGGATTGCATCCCAGGCTACAGCCTCTCTCTTCCTATCCCACCCCAACTTGAGTGCAGGCACCCCTTCCCCTCTTCAGGGCCATGAGATCCCCCAACACAGCCAGTTGGGGGACTAGGACAGGGTGGTGAGTGCAAACTGGCAGGAATTCCTTTGTTTCACTAAGCCTGCAGGCAACAAGGTAGTCCTTTTTTGTGTGAAGTCCCTGGCCAGCAAGGAGCTCTGATCCTGCATAAGAAGATCCATCTGAGAGCATTTGAAGGAAGAGATGGGCAGGCACAAGGCAAGAATTCCTCCAACAATCTGAAAAACAATATGATAACAACAGAACCCAGTGAACATACAACAGGAAGACTTGAACACCCTAATCCAGAAGAAGTAGAAA
>LOEQ01007434.1:44032-62545 GCA_001685075.1 Bramus lutescens | reverse complement strand
TCCAGGCAGTGAGATGTCTCTGTCAATTTTAGAGTTTTGGAAGTTGCTTACAATACACTTCCTGTTTATTTAGGTAATATTATATCCTTCTGGAGTATTTGATGGAGTTTAAGAATTTATTGTTATAGCTATAGTTTTCCTTAGTTATGATAAAAGATAAAGTAGATATAAGTATTATAACTGCAATTCTTGTGTGATACCCGTTTTGTTATATGTAATTTTACTATGTTAAAGTTAAAATCTTCCTTTTTTATTTAAACAGAAAAGAGGAGGTGATGTGGGATTCACCTCTGTATGCTGTGATTACCATTAACGAATAAAGAAACTGCTTTGGACCTATAGCAGGGCAGAATTTAGCTAGGTGGGGAAAACTAAACTGAATGCTGGGAGAAAAAGAGGCAGGATCAGAGAGAAGCCATGGAGCCTCTGCTGGAGACAGACACACTGAAACTTTTCTGGTAGGCCACAACCTCGTGCTGATGCACAGATTAATGGAAATGGATTAAATTAAGATTTGAAAACTAGCCAATAAGAAGCTAGAGTTAATTGGCCAAGCAGTGATTTAAATAATATGGTTTCTGTGTGATTATTTCAGGAGTCTGGTCAGCTGGGAACCAACAAGTGGCCTACCTACAACAGTAGGGAGAAATGTAAAACTCCAGAAAGGAGAAATGAAGGCCAGCACATCAGAGTGAAAGACCCTAAGAAAGAGAAGAGACCTGAGTGTGAATGTCACCCTGCTAGCTAAGTGACTCTCTGATGTCAATCATCTTAAGCTGGCAATCCTGCTATATGCCTACCTCATATTCATATTTTAAATGTATGAAATGACATCACCTGCATTAGAACATTAGGTGGTTAAGAGGAATTGGTGGTGCTTCCAGAAACAGAGCATGCTGGGAGCAGAGTCGATGACTGTAGTAATGTTTTCTACTTGAATAGAGAAAGTAAGCAGTTGTCTAGATTCTAGAGGACACCTTCCCACGTTATGTATTTGCAGCCCTGAGGGTTGTGGGACCTTGTCATACAAACATGCTTGTCTGCACACTTGTAAATTCTACCCTGTTGGGATGCTGTATTAATCATCACACCCCCAGCCCCACTGGAGAAAGCACAGCTCCGCCTCTTCCTTCACATTCATTCCCATTCTTATCATTTAAACACACGTGCTCTTTGGAGTCTTTTAAAAGCAGTCATAGTGTACACCTGTATTCTCTCACTGACTGTTGAGTTCAGGAAAAATCCTCAACATGGATTCGACTTACATCTGGGTGAGAATTCCAGTTTTCCTCTCTGGAAGTCGCTGGCTGTTAAGGACTATGTCACTTGTTGATGTTGTAGCTGTGATCACCATCGGCAAAGCCCTTTGCAGCCTGCAGAGTGTTTTCTCAATTGCTTTATCTGACATTCCTTTGCTGAGTTTCCTGTTCTTCGGCAGAGAGCTAATAGAAGATTATTAACTGTTCTCACCAGTTAATAACTTCCAAATTAGAGGGGCAATATATGGTAATCTGAACAAATTAATCATTCAAACACCACCAGCACCTTGCTCAATTTCCAGTTTTCAAAAACCGGAGAAACAAAATGGTTGCACCTAAATCACCCGAGCAGAAACTGAAATAGAAACATGGTAGCTGCTCAGTGCCTCCTGGCTGCCAGCTGCTGTGAAATGCAGAACGCTCTTTCTCTTCCTGCACAGCCACAGGGACATAGGACATTCCTCATTCAAATACTCTGCCAATCTTAGTAAATTCCCATTCCATGGCCCTGGATTAGTAAGTAGCCAAGGGTGCAAAGACAGAGCTAGGGGAACCGAACCAACATGATAATGAATATAACCATATGGGACAGCCCCGATGGGACAGGCCTTGCCATGACTTGCAGGTCAAACCTGATGGTTGCAAAACTGAACCAAGTGAGAAAGAGGGCACTGGCAAAGAGACAGGGAAATGCGAGTAGAGGCCCGAGGGCGACTGGGAGAATGCACGCTGAATCCAGAGGTTGCTGGACATCTGGAGCATAAAGTGCAATAAAGCCAGTAGAAAGCAAGGCGAGGCCAGGCTGCAGTGCAGGCTGTGAAAAGTGCTCACTAATATTGCCTATTTAGCCCTCCACAAACCTTAAGCGGTTAAGTAGGTTTTTCCTTTGTAGGCTTGTATTTCATACATACACACCTGTTCTCACAAGTCACACAAGTCTTCCCATATTAACCTTTATTTAGCAAAAGTGAGAAATTGCTTGAACTCCTCCCCAGGCATCAACCTGTCCTCTATTAATACCCATGTCTCCTCCCCACAAAATGCACTCCAAATAAAGCTGAAGTAAACACGTCTCTGTGAATGTATCCTTACAGAATGATGTGTTTAGTTTTGTACGGTAGATTCCTCCATGGCGAATTTGCACATTGAAAACTTTATAGATACTGTCACAATAAATTGTAAATGTTCTTTACAACCCATTCATTTTTATACCTCTGCAAAGCTGCAGACAACAAATGGCTTCTCCAGGCATCTCAGGGAGCTTTGCACAAAATGATGATGGCCTTGAGTCGTTTTTATGGTCAACCTAAAGGTTGTACCCTAAATTTTACATGCTTGGACAACAAGACAAAAGCAATATTGAGTGATACAACATGTCCTTATGCCCACAGCCTTCCTTCCCTTGCTCATTGCTTGTGTTGAGCAGGCGCTGACTGTCAGGCTGCCAGATCTAGGTGGAGAAGTCATCAAATTAGAAATGAATGCCTGTCACCCTGGTCACATGGACTGCTCCTCTGCCTGAGCTGTGGTGCAATCAAGACGAAATGTATTGCCATAACTACAGCTTTGCTTTCAGACATCTAAGCAAGTATATCCTTAGAAATACTTGTTACATAATGTACTTTTGAAAGACTCGCCTGCATTATTTCTAAGCAGCTTTGGAGAGGATGACAGAAATGACTTTTTAAAAAGACACAGATAAAGCGGGGGTGGGGGGTTGGACTTCTTAAGTCCCAAACTGAAGCACACACCTTGTTTTTAAGTTGAGTGATTCATTGTTCTTATGCATTTGCTTTTCACTGGTATACAAGGAACAGTTTAAAGGATGCACATTCCTAAAAGCCAGCGAAAGTTCTATCGGCCTAGCTCTGTGCTCTTGTTTGTCCTGGGGAACCTTTAGGCAGCATCAGAAGCAGATGAAGAAGCTTGTCTGGCAGACCTCTGTGCACAATGTCTTTGGAAATCTGCATCATTTCCGGCTGGACTCTGAAGCCCATTACCCTTCGTGTAATGGACTCTCAAACCATCTTTAGATCATCGCTCCATTTTTTCCATGCATCCTCACTCTATGTTATCCTTGTTCTTTCCCACTTCCCTCTATATCTTATCAAAATTTACCCCCAGGAAGACCGTTCATGCGCTTTATGGGGTCAAGTTTAGGTGATATACAAAATTCAATATCCTATATCTAATGAAAGCAAATGAATCTAACTCTAGAGTTTCCAGGTGTCAGCAAACAGCAATATGTGACTGGGAGGAGGGACTGTGGGATCAAGAGAGATACTTACTCCATATTATCAAAACACAGTTCCTATAATGATAAAAAAAAAGGTTTTCCCAATTACTCACATTCCAGGTAAACAAATACACCTGCCCTGCCTTGCTAAAAAAAAAGCAAGATACTATTGAAGAATTGTCTTCAGAGCTGACCCTGTTGTATTTTATGAGGACTGAGTTCAAACCCAACCTCAGGACTTATAAATCAATAGTATATGCCTTCCTGCTCTAGCCAGGGACAGTGCTACCCTTTGCTCTGTGGCTTGGCCTACACTTCCCACCTTACTCACTGGTGAAGTGCTATTTGCCATCTATTTTCAGTTCTGATGCTCCCTGGAAATTCTACTTCAGGCTCCTTTACAAACTATCCGACTCCGGTTTCCACTCCCAGTGCTATTAGATGCGTCCCCAAAACACTATGTTCATGGTACGAGAGACTATGTCTCATTCATCACTGCAATGCTGAGACCCAGCAAGTTGCCTCTGGTGACATGTATTAGACGTCTACAGGCCTCCATGCACCAGTGCCTTCGAAGTTACAGAAGGAAAGACCCAGGACCCTGGTCTTCCAGGGGAAAGCTTTGTTAGCATCCTGTTCACCACAGAATACTTCGGAATGAGCATGAGTGTCCTGAAGCCGAGTCTGAGATTATGTATTTGTTTGGCTTTCCGTTTTCCATATCCATTCCCAACTCCCCAAGCAAGGTGATGCCCCAGTGAACTTAACATCTAGGGCTACATAGACAGAGGGTAAAAGTGCAGACTCTCAGCTCTGCTGCTAGGAGCTCATCTGATAGACTTGGACAAGGTATTAAGGCACTAAACTTTTTCATGCCTTGATTGCCTTATCTGTAACAAGGCTATGATAACAGGATCTAAATCACATAGCTGTTATGGAGAGTAGTTAAATCACTATGTGAAAGGTCTCCTATACCACGGTCAGGTGCATGATATTTCAATAAATATTTGCTATTATAATTATTAAGTCCAAAATCACTTGATGTCCTTGAACATTATTCAAATTTATATATATGCAAATCCCACTAATGTATGCTCATTGGTGCCGACATTAATCATATCCAAATCTGCCCCATAAGCATATTTTGAGCACAGGCTAACGTGTTTGTATGCATGGGATTTCCACAGCTCCTGTTCCCAGACCCACAGTGAGGATGTTTTGTAGTGAACTCTGCCCTGGAAGTTAACAAGTGCTCAGAAAGTTCATTCCATGGGATGTTAGAGGCAGACAAATTGTCCCAAGTTAAAACTACCTGATGCTGTTGAATCAAAGCTCACCCTGGCATCTGGGGCACCAATCGATGACCCTGCTAGTTAATATGAAATGGGACAGGGGCAGAAGGAAGAGGTCCCCATGCACAGAGGAGGCAAAAGGAGATAGCCAGCGGTCCTTGCACACTCCGGGCTCTCTTTGGGGAAACACGTCAGCTGCGAAACATGAGTTTTAAGAAGATCTTCATGCCTCTCCTGCTCCCCACATTCTGTTCTTTCTGTGTACCCAGTCTCTGATACACTCCCCAGTCATTGTTTCAAATTATTCCCATAACTTCCTAATAAGAGAAACTGACACAATTTTCTATTGTATTGAAATAAACTACCAAACTCCAGTGAATCAAAAGAGTATTATTCTCTTGTGCATGGCGTCACTTGGTGCCATCTTGGGACAAAACGCAACTTTTGAAGAGATTTTGAGATTGTTTTAGAGTTCCTACTACCAAATTATATACATTTACTCGTAAATTTTAAAGCAGACGCCTCTTAGTTTTGCATCATTCTTTATCTGATTCTAGTTTTGACCCAGCATATTGCAAAAAAAACCCTTAGTAGCTCAGTTCTAACTCCACTGGTACTAGAATAAACCTTGGTAAGCAGTCTAACCCCCAAACTATGCATCAGTGTGGAGACCTCTCAAAAACACTAAAATGAATCTCCCACATGACTCGGGTACAACACTCTTTGTCATATACCCAAAGGATCTGACCTCTGTCTCTACAAACACTTCCCAGCTATGTTCATTGCTGCTCTACTCACAACAACTGGGAAATGGCAACCACCTAAACATCCATCAGCTGACAATTAGGCAATGAAATGTGATACATACATCTCCATTATGGAATGCCACTCAGCTGCAAATAAAAGTGAAATTTGCAGGAAAATGGGTGGCTCTAGAAAAGGTCACCTTGAGTGAGGCAACCCTGACCCAGAAAGACAAATGTCACATGCTCCTCTCATCATGACTTCTAACTCCAATCTTCAGATGTGTGTATACAACCTGGAGTACCTGCAGAAACCAGGGGGCCATGGGAATAGGCAGTAGAGAGGGGAATAACTGGGTCCACGTCATTTGCAAAGGGAGAAGGGAAACCAGGTGGGATAGGGCCTTTAACTAGAGATGGGGGAGGGAGATCAACCCAGAAGCAGAGTAAAATAACAGTGTATCTGAAAAAGCCACAGAATCATATTGGCTATTTACCTAAAATCATATATAATACGTACAAGTCTGTGTGTATTCAAATATGGTTTAAATGAAAATTTCCCACCTGGGCTGGCAATGCTTCCCCCGAAGAGTCGTAGACTATCTAGGAGAACCCTCAACACCAGGTATCAGAAGTCCCCTTTTGAGTTGTTGGTTAGGGGAATACAAGAGAACTCCCAAAATGTTATATGCCATTATGGTTGCCCTTAGTTGCCTCCCATAGCTAAAGACACCATACACTAGGACACAGAGCACAGTGGACCTGAGCTGGATCTGACCTAAAAGCCCCATCCCTGAGAAGTAGCTTACATGGTTTCAGAAAGTGTCATGCAAGCTTCCAAGGGAGGTAAGCAGCCAATAGCCCCACCTATGAACTACAACAATGACCAGCGTGGCACAATAACCCTTAGGGTACAATGGTGTTGCTTGGGTCTTGGTGGTAACCACCAGCTCTCTAATTGAACTTAAGGCCTACAAAAAAAGAGGTAAGTCGTACCTGGTATTGCAAACTAGCTAACTCTCTGGAGCTGGTGACATCGTGGATGTGGGAGCAGAGCCTCCCTACTATCCCTTTAACTAAGGCAGCATAATTATGGCTGTGTTCTAAATATTTATCCTCATGTCCACAGAGACGTGTAGTTCTCTCCCCTCATCAGGAAATGTCTCTTTTATAACAGAAGACACCAATATAGAAAACTATAAGGGTCAAAAGGCAGACAACAAGTGGCCCTGTGTGGCTCCATCCCAACTGACATTTGACAATACCACTTCTGTCCCTAAAGCTCAGAGAACATTGAGGAAGAGGACCCAGAAGATTGTAAGAACAGGAAGTCTGTTGGGAGAGTGTATGGCCTCGATATGTGAGAAAGCCTATACCCATGAAGTCTCATCTACATGGCTGCCTGAACAAGACCCGAACAAGGACACTACCAATAGACATGCTAACATAAAGGGGGGACATTTTATGAGGCCTTAACCCTAGACAAAGAGCTACAGGCAACTAAGGTATGCTGAGAGCAGAGAAATCATCTCCCCCAGGAATATTTCCTCAATAGTTATCCAATACCAAGTGGTCAGCTCTGAAATCATATATATGTAAATAATATTATACAGACTGAAGGGTTATGTTTATATATTTATAATTTAGAATATATATATAAACAATTAAAGGAAAATAGGCCATGGATTTGACAGAAAACAGAAGGGTTATGGGAAAGATTGAAGGAGAAAAGGAAAGGGGGCAAATGATAATAATTATATTTTTATTTTGAAAAAGAAAAAATACTAAAAATAAATAAATACAATATTAAAAAATGTTAAAGACTGTGGATCTCACAAAGCTGATGTAAGTATTAATCTCTCAGCCCAGGGCCTGGCACACAGGAAATCCCCAGCAAGGCAGGCCCTATCTCTCCTCCGCTGGCTTCTCACATTCTCAGGTTCAGCTATGTTCCTGATTTACTGGGTGTCTCCAGTGCTGCCTGCAGGCTCTGTGTGCCCGTCAGAGGTTCGTGGAATAGAGGGGTGAGTGCATTCAGAGCACAGAGACATTTGCTGAACATGAATGAACAGATTAATTGCTCTGTTTTACCAAACATCTCTCTTTCCTTTTGTCTTTGCTCTCATAGGATGATTAAGAGGACACGTCGTTCAAGTTCTTGAGAGAGAAAAATTAAACAAGTCAGAATTGCTGGATAATTTTCTGAGACTCATCCAAGCTTGGACTGGCCCTCTGGGATGCATTATGGTGGCCCAGAGGGAGGTGGCAACAGCTGCTGCTCCAACCTGCCATTCTGCCTATGTATTCTACACAGAGGCCAGAGACAGGGCCCACAAGCAGCCCAGGAATGGGGACCACTTCTTGCTCAGAGTGGCTATGAGGACCCTGATGACAGAGGCCATAAAGAGCCTGGGTAGAGCCATCTGACCTGGGTGTGGCCAGCTACTTTGGATGTCTGAGGCCTTCCCATTGTAGAGGTCTGGACCTTCTCACCAACTAAAGAAGTATATGTGGTTGTGTCTTGACCTTTGACTCAGAAGGATCAACAAGAGGGAAATTCTGTCTGATGTTGGAAACGGAGCCAATTATCCAGGCCTACTCATTGATCTGGTTTTTGTCAACTTGACATAAGTTCATACATATCTGAGAAGAGTGAATCTTATTGGAGAAAAGACTTTTATCATGGTGCCTCTAGGTTGATTTGTGGGCATTTTTTCTCATTTTCTTAATTAATGGTTGATATGGGAGGGCCCAGATCTTGCCACCTCTGAGCAGGCAGTCTCAAGTTTCATAAGAAAGCAAGCTAAGCAAACCATGAGGAGTAAGCCAGTAAACAGTATTCTTCCATGGCCTCTGCTTCAATTCCTGCTTCCAGGTTCCCACCTTGAGTTCCTGCCCCAACTTCCCATTGTTTTAGAGTTAGTGTTTTGAGGTGAAACAAACCCTTTCTCCGTCAAGTGGCTTTTGGTCATGTTTTGTCACAGCATTAGAAACCCAAAGCCCCAAGTTGCTCAAAGCATAAAGACCAACTATGATTTAATGCTGGCTTGTTATCTTGCGGTGGGGCTTAGGGAAGAGGTCCATTATCAAAGGCACTCATAAGGTTGTCTCCCTCCAAGTTCCACATTCAATTAGAGGGACAGCATGGTAAGAGAGATGGGGTTGGGGGATAAGGGAAGATGGAAGACTCACATTGTGGTGTGTAAGGACTGGAAGAAATCCTCTAGGGCTCTAATGGTTATAGAAATAACAAGGGAAGTGGGTTAAATTCCTACTGGGCCTGAGAAGCCCAGTTTCCTCAGGGACCCCGTTCACTTAGTATGGCCTCTTGGTCAATAGCATGGCTAAGCTAGGAGCAGGGGTCCCTCCTCTCTCCTGCTCTTCATCTTGCTTCCCTCTATCTTCAGGAGACAATAAGGAACAACTCAGCTGGCTCCAAGACATGAAGCCTGTCAATCTGACAGCATTGTGTCTGCTTTGGCCTCTACAAAGTTCCCACTCAAGGGCCACACAATTAAGTTGCTACTCCTGCCCCCAAAGTCAAGAAACAATCTCATAATATTTTAAGTAAATTTCTGGCTTTGTGTTTGGGAGCACTCTCAGCTACACTTGGCCAATTGGACACAACCACAAAGAAAAAACAACAGGGACACTAGGATTGTCCTCACTCAGCTGGCTCCCACTCCTTCAAGAAGAAGAACTTCAGTAACAGTGACATGCTAGCTAACCAGCTTCTAACTATGACTCCTGTTTGAAATAAATAGCCAAAAGCCACAATGGCTGTGTGGGCTGCAGAATGACTCAGTGGATGAAAGTGTTGGCACCAAGTCTGATGACCTGAGTTCCAGCCTAGAAACTAAATGGGGGAAGGAAAGAACTAACCCCCGCAGTCTGTCTACTGACCTTCACACTCACACCTGCACACACATGCACAGACACACACACGCACACACAAATAGGCAGATGCACACACACAAAGACACACACACAGACAAGCACACACACATGCACACACACAGGCACGCACACACAGAGACATGCACACACATAGACAAGCACACACACGTGCGCGCGCGCACACACACAGACACACACGCACATATGAAAAAAAAAAGACTTCATAAGCGACCTCAGCCTGCCTTTGTCACTCGTCTGTAGAATTTTCAGTGTTTACAGTGTGCTCTTCAGTATGGATCAAAACACGCACTATCCGTCAGCTGTGCTCCCCATCCAGGACCAGCAAAGCTCTTTCTTCCTTGAGTAGGAAAGCTCTACGGACAACGGTGCCAGAGGAACTCTTTTCTATTTTACTTGGAGAAAAATCGCACGTGACGCTGAAAGCAAGGTTGAGGGATGGAGGATGTTGCGGGGGAGCGTGGAGAAGAGGAAAGTCTCACCGAGTTCCTGGAAGAGAAGTGAGGAACAGCAGCCAATGTTGCTCCATGCTCCAGAGTTCTGGCCCCTGCAGGACCCGCCCCCTCTGGTTTATAGCCAGGCCCACACCTGCAAATCTAGTAGAATTCATTAAGCCCTGGGAGAGTGTGTCTCTAAGACAAGGTGATGTTTACAAGCTCTGCTGTGTGCTAAGTGGAGTGCCCCCTGTGGCCACTCTTGACCCCGGTCTGGTGTGCCTCTTAGGAGTATTGCCATTTCCTCTTGCCTAGTTCCTTTAATTTTGACAAGACTTGTCCACCTGCAACCTGGGCTTTATGTTTATTTTATTTTTCCTGTCCCAGGGTTGGGGACTGAGCCTAGGATGCATGCTAGTTAGGAGCTCTACTGATGAGCCACATGCCCAGGTCATTTTATTCTTTACTCTTGAGATAAGACTCACTAAATTACATAGCTGGCCTCTAACTTGCCTTGTTGCTCAAGTCGGTCTCAAACTTATGGTTTTCGTGCTTCAGTTACCAGATGACTGTAATGACATTGTGCACCTGCACACCCAGATGGCTGGAATGACAGTGTGCATCTGCACACTCAGATGGCTGAACACCCAGGTGGCTGGAATGACAGTGTCCACCAGCACACTTGGTCCTGTGTCTGCACTGATTCTTGACACTTGAACTTACCTGGCTTTGTTGGACTTTAAAATACAGATCAAATATCCCTTATCCAAAACACTTGAGGCCAGAAATATTTTGGATGTGTGTGTGTGTGTGTGTGTGTGTGTGTGTGTTTATAAAATGAGATATCTTGGGGTTAGGACCCAAACCTAAACTTGCAATCTTTGTTTCTTATATAGATAATTGTCCTAAAGGCAGATTTATATTTTTTGGTCATGAAACAGTGCTGCATGGTGTACAATTTTCCATTTGTGATGTCAGATAAGTGCTTAAAAATTTTGGATATTGGGGCTGGAGGACCTGGGTTTGGTTCCCAGTACCCGTGATGGGTGGCTCACAACCACCTGTGACTCCAGTCTCTACATCTCTGGCCTCCATAGGAGCTGCAGTCATATGCATGTACCCTCTATGCAGACATGCAATATGTACAGATAATTAAGAATAAAATCTTACAATCAAAGAACTTTTGCATCTTGGGGCATTTGAGGTTTTGGATTTTCACATCAAGGATGCTCAGCTGCTCACCCGTGAGAAACAACATCTTCGCTGTCTTGTGGCTTCTTCCCCCCACCCTGCCCTGATACCCACATCTATGCAAGGTCACACACAGGTTCTCCATGCTGCCCTTCAGGATCCTCACTCAAGTCCTTTCCTGCTTGAGAAGAGAAACAGGAGTCAAAGCAAAGCCATTCAGAGCCCCTTGATAGCTTAATCTAGAGAGGATTTAAATTTCGAATGGTAAAATATGTGTTTAAATGTCCCCAGCCTTCTGCCAATTCACCTCTGACCTTAACTTCTGCTGCAACTCAAGTAAACTTGAACAAGTAAACAGGAGTAATGGCACTTTTTTTAAACAATTCATTTATTTAAAAAAAATTGCAATAATATCCAGGAGAGAATCCTGCCATAGGAGTTCTTTATTCTCTTAGCAAGAATAAAAGTGAAGACACAGTTAAAACCATGCTTATTACCAACTACCTAAGCCAAAGCAGGCATTAAGTGGGCAATTCCCTTCTGTTCCAACACGCCCAATTAACACAAACTGAGGAAGAAATAAATTTAAGCGGGAACAGCTTATCAGCATACAATTAACACTCAATAATTTATCCCTGTAATGCCAAATCAAATAAAAACATTGTGTCGTAAATCACTAACTTACTCGAGTGAGCCACCAACTGTGCTTATGTAATCTTTTGGCTGGTTTGCTCTCTATTCGCTGCTCTCTCTCTCTCTCTCTCTCTCATTCAAGAGTACAGACCTCTGTAGTGGAATGTGCTACCCTCCAGAGTTCAAGGTTAAACTAATCATAAACTGGGGAGTGCAGAGAGGGCCAGCTCAGCCATACAGCAGAGCCTTCCTCCAGGCGGTCCAGCCACCAATAGGGGCAAGAAGGTGGATTTTGCTACCCACATCCCTTCCTCTAATAGGTTCTCAAATCTTTCCATTCATAAAGGCAGAATTTCCACACACCTTCCAAATAGAGCATCTTTTGCATTTGAATCAGTTGATTCTGGCTCCACAGAAATAACAATATTTTTCAAAAATAGCCTGTCCCCAAGCTTTCCCCACGGATGCCTGCTCATCTCCAGGTGTTAAGTCTATAGGTGTGAAATCCCTCCAATGCCTTCTCTTAATGCATTCTCCATCAAGGCCTCTAAACCTATGATGTTGTAGACTCTGTAGCCGGATGTGTGTCCTATCCCTCACCTTCCAACTGTGTTCCCAGATTCTCTTATACCTGATTTAACCAAGAGAATCCCTGTGTGAGGGGACTAGAAAGGAGCAATAGCCATGTAACCTCCCCAGGAAGTTACCCATCCTCATTACTGCAAACCCAGGGTTTGTAATATTGTCTGTTTATTAAAAACATGCTTGTGTCCTCAAGATCAGTTCCTGTGATGTTTACATGGCCCTTCACAGATACACACAGGGCAAAGTTGCCCAATGTCCTTATTCCTAGAGAAAGTTAAACACAACATCATTGTCCCTTCTGGTCTAAGTTCTCAATGCAAACAACCATCTTGAGGGTGGCATATTGTCACATCTGCCTTTCGTGTTCACTTTTTTGTTGTCATAGCTGACTTCATTGTTTAAAACAGCCTAGCTATGTCATGCTGAAGTTGTGCCTAATATTCCTAAGAACATAAAGCAGGGATGTGTCTTATGAGGAAAAGCTCTATCAGATGTGCATAGTTCAAGCATGGGTGATAGTGTGCTGAACCACAACATCAGTGTTAATGAATCAACACTGTACATTAATGAGATATTTTGAAACAGAAAGAAAAACCATGAACAAGGCAATAAGTGAAGGACATTAATCTGATGTTTCTTTTCGTTGTTGTTGGCCAACTTCATAGGACACAACTGTAGAGGGTATTGGAGGGATGTTGGAGGCTGCTCAGAGATGAAACAGTAAAAGAAGGCTTTCCTAGAGCTTTCAGAAAACAAAAAGAAAAATCAAACCAAAATAAAAAATCCCAGATCCTCCAGACACCATGTTTTCATGGCCTGATCTCTAGAACCGCAAGACAATAGGTTTAGGTCTTTGTGAGACGCACAGTGTGTGGTCTTTCAGAAGCCAACAGAAGCATGCTCTTTTGAGGATTCCAATTTCTTTCAGATTTTCGTATCTCCCATCCCAAAGAGCACAGAGTTGGTTCTAGAAGTTAAGTTCTGATTTAGAGTTTCTGCACCTCGGTGTTTCTGAGGAACTGGACAGGCAGCAGTGAGTGGGAACTGGGGGCATATAGTTGCCCAGAACCAGAGTGCTGATAAGTTCTCTGTATGCTTCCACTTCCCCCCTCTTCTTCCATTATAGGAAGTTTCTAGAATGTACACAAGTGGGGAGAAAAGAAGAACAGGGCCTTATGTTCCTACCCCCTAGCTTCAACAATGACCAATCCATGGCTAGTTTTCATCCTTCAGTATTTGCATTGCTCCCTAGGTTGTTTTGAAGCAAATTCAAGTCATCATTTCTCCACAAACACTTCAATATGCAACCATAAAAGATAATGGCTCTTTTTAAAACATGACTATAAAATACTATTGACCCAAAGGAAAATTAATACTAATAGTATCTTATAGGATCAATTATGCAGCCAGGGTTGAAATATCCCCAATTGTTTCTTGATCTTGTTTGCATCAGTTTTCATGCAAGAGCCCTACATTATAATTTTTTTGGCATTTCAAGACTCTTTTAATATGTGAGCTCCCCTTATCAATGTGTTTCTTTCTAAAATTTATGTGTTTAAATGTAACATTTGGGGTTTTCTGGCTTCATCTGTTGTGTTTAGTATTTTCCTCTTTTTTCTATAATTCTTTAGAAGTTCTAATGAATTTATTAGTCTTATTAAATTATTGGGCAGTAGTATAATATAGATGGTATTGTGTATTTTGCCACACCATCTACTCATGGTGCTTTGTGTGATGTTAACAACTACTAATAATCAAGGCCCAGATTTGTTAATTTATTAGGGATTATAGGATGATAATCTTCAAACTATGTCTTTCTCCCCTCAGTATCTGTAATTCTTTTGCAGAGAAGACATCCATCTACCAATCATTTGGTCATCCTGAGATACAATTGCTGTAAGAAAGACAGAACAAGAGAATGATTCATTGTCTGTTTTTAACAATTTCCAAATAACGAGTTAGTGTCTTGGCGTACTTCAAAGGTGACCACGGCTACTATTCGAATCTCATGTATCTGTGTGTACTTCATGTTCTACAATTCAGTACAGTTGTGACTCTTACTGATAGCCTGACCCATACTGAGTACCATCAGCATAGGCATTCATCTGGTTTACCGTGTGGTCATCTAGAAGAATCTTAGAAGACAGTATCAACACTTTTACCTACACTGCTTTACTGAATACATCTTGAGGAGTGTTTTTTTTGGGGGGGGCTAGGCTTATTTTGTTTCTGTGCCATCCATTTTGTTCTTAGACCTTCATTCAGTAGAGATGGAAGCATTTTTTTTGTTTTTGTTTTTTTATGTGCCTGGTTGAGACTGAGTCTGCCTTCCATCAGAAACCTTCAACTATGGTCTCTTTGTTTTGGAAAAAAATCATCCAGCAGGTCAAATGTGTCTTCTATCTCTAAAAAAAAATGTGATTAACTGTTAAACCCCTAGCTGACCTATTAGGCGGTGTCTACACTAGAGAGAACTAGTTAAAAATTTAGGAGGAACTATAAGAGAAAATAGTGGGAAGTGAAGAGTTACCCAAAGATTGGTAACTATGAATGCACAAGGACAGAAGAAATGGAAGGATGGAGCTGTGTAACTCTTTAGTCAACCAACTCTTTCATGGCAGTGAGTGATGCCACTACTTCTGCCTACAAAGCAGACAATCACATGCCATATTTGCACCAACACAACTGTCTGAAGTAGAGCCATGTTTGCTTTCTTTCCAGCCCCTGAGCTCGCCTGAGTACCTGTTTTCTGGCTGAACTAATGGAACTAGTTTGGCTAGAGGGTCTGGGCTTTAGGGTAGGCAGGAATACAAGAGGACACAAAGCGACCGAATAGCTATCAACTTACAGTTCACAGTTTACCTTACTTTTCAGCAGAGTCAAAGAACTCACTCTATGCCCTGGTTTCTCTCGATAATGTGTCAACATCAGGACTAAGAGCATAGTTTGTGGTGAGCACAAAGAAAACACAATTTATATGAATGGGTTTGAAACAATGGCCTTCCTTGCCCTTCTTAGTTCCAATAAGAGTCATTCATCTTCTCTTCTCCATCCTCCAGCCCCTGAATACACGGAAAGAAGGAGTTGTGGGTTTATGAATAGATACCCAGGCTCAGAGAAGCTAAGCAACTTACTTTTAAATGTACTCTTCTTAGTTTTCTGGTTGGGAATAATTTACCAATTAAATAAGACACCAGTCAAAGCAGAAACAGAGACACGCACTGAAATGTGCAGACACCAATCACTACAGCCATTCTTCTCTGGGTGACACAGCGTTACTATATATAGTTTAGATATGAGTAATGAGAATGTGATTGCAAGTCAATATTTAGAGGAAAGCTTGGCGTATCACAGCAGCACAATCTGATGAAATGTCTTGGTGATGGATTTAGTCTTCTGCTCTCTCTCTATTTTTCTCTGGGATGCCTTTCTATTTAAGGGTATTAAATGACTTACGTGTGATGGACAGGGGAGGACACTTATTAATTGTGGAATCCTAGGCAAGTTATTTCACCTTTCCAAGGTTCCTCATCTATGAAATGGAGATAATAATAGGATCGACCGCCCACAGCCATGTCTGAGGATTCGATGACAATGCACAGAGGGAACTTGGAACACTGCCTGGCATATAGGGCAGCCCCCCATAAAACAAGAGGTTCCTAATAACAAAAAAAATTTTAAGGTAATTTCAGTTGTCAGGTAAACATATTTCACTCAGACCCTCTACTTACAAGTCAGAGACAAGACTGGGCTCAGGAGCAGTTAATCACGTGAGGAAGAGTCACTAAAAGTAGGCTGAGAACTTGACATAAGGGAGGAGTTGATGATATTCTTGGCAGAGGTCTTTCTGCTCTGGGGTCGAAGAACTTTTGCTCCCTTGAGAACAGTACGGAAGACAGCCATGACTTTACAAGGAGAAAAGCAGCCTGAAGCCACAGTTGCTGGGAGGATCATTTTATGTAAAGTAAGAATTGTGGGAGCCTGGTCTCCATACTGCAGACAGCATGCTGCTTTTGGGGAAGACTGCAAAGGGAAAGAAAGGGTCATGGAGAGAGAAGAAGGACATGCATGTGACTATTATCAGCTGTGAGCAGGACACAGCGATTTCTGCACTGATCGGGGGACCTTTGTCCCCTTCCTTAGTGTTAGAGGGCTCTGATTGGATGTCAGATGGGGTTGACACGCTCTAGGAAGAAATGTAAATTCACAGTGGATTGGGGTTGAGTAGGTAGACGGGACAACATCACAAAACATCACTCTGTGATCAGAACCTTAGCACTTCCTCATTCTTCGAGATAGTTCGAAGCACTGGATGCATGCATTGAAATCGTGGTCCTTCCACTACAAATGCAAACCGATAAATACACATATAACTACACACATGTATAATGTGTTTGCTCATGAACTCATTTAATCTGCGTTAACGGATAATTATCATGTTTATAACCACTACAGAAGTATACTGACACAAATATATTGCCTCTTGGCAACTCAAATATGCAATTATCAACATGATTTTCTAAGATGAAGAATTCTCATCAAATTTCCACACCAAAAAGACAGTCACCCTTTAATTAACCATAGATGATGCATTTCTGGACTTATCGGTGACTAGTAAGACCAAGCGAAATGACTCTGGGCTTCCATGTTAAACAGAATTAAGGCTGACACTCGGGTGATTATACCTGATCTTGTGAGACATGCAAAATCCATGTTGAGCATGGCATGAATCTTCAGTGTTAGCATTCTTGGCTGTTGCTTACAAATGGCCGAAGTGGAGCTGCAGAGATGACTCGGTGGATATGAGCACTTGCTATACAAGTTTGAAGACATGTGCCTACATAAAAACCTCGGCCAGGTAGTGTTGGACATATGAATGGACAGAGACAGGGGGATTGCTTGTTGTGGCTTGCTGGTTGCCAGCCTAGCTCTCGATTCAGTGAAAGACACTGTCTCAGGGAATAAATAATGTAGAGATCGATAGCACAGACTGCCCAGAATTTCCTGGCTTCTGAATGTGTGCATATGGGCATAACCACTCACATACACACCATGAACATATACATACAGACAAAAATGTCAATAAAGAAAATCTTAAAAATTGAAAAATGGAAGTTGTGTTCAAAATTATTTTAGCAACCACAATTACCCATTAGCTATAAAATGCCCCTGCTCCTTGGCCCTACTAGCAGTGCGACTGTTGAGAACACTTTTCTGTAGCCTCCATTCCTTCTTACGGGGAACCCTGCAGCATCCGGATGAATGAAATCTCTGTCTGGAGAAGACATCTCCATAGTACAAAATAGCAATATAAGTTTTTAGTACAGTGACTGATTCAGCTCCTTATGGTGTCTCAGGGATCATACATTTAACCAAAGAGACAGTACATGGCCCCTGTCACTCACCCGGAAGAAGCACTGAAAGCCTCTTGGGCTCCACTTGGCTTCCTATGACAAGTCAGACACCACGGCCCCAGAGTTGATCTCCGCTCTACTCATTAACAAACTTGAGTGTCTCTGTTCACCTGCCATTGAAGACCACACATAGGACAGCCTGGCAATTCCTTCAAAGTTCTCTTCAGTCCCTCGAACCATGTGTAGGTGTATCTAGTAGGAAGGCAGCTACATGTGAAGCCTACCTTGGCTCTGTCTGAGCTAGGTTGAGTCTAATGGATGTTTATGATAGGGGACAATGAAGGAGATGTCTGATGACACAGACCAGTGAATTACAGGGTTCAGTGAAACGGATCCTCCCTGAAGCTGTATTTAGAATTTCTTTGGATTCCTTATCCTCAGGGGGACAGAAGCTTGGTTGACGTTATTCAGTGGCAACTCATCTTAGTCAGTACCATAGGCCACTCTCCTCTGTGTTGAGTTCAAATTCCGAGGAAGATAATGCTATTGACCAGCTTTATAGTTTTGGTTCTAGTAACAGGTTAGATGGCCGTAACTAGCTTAGGGACAGACTTTTTTTTCCCTGAAGTCAATACTTGCCTCTGCGGACAAAGTTAGCAAGAAGGACCCTTAGACATCTGCCTACTTATCAGTTTCCGAGTGTGTGATAGCTGCTTGTCTGTTTTACTGGTCTGCTTGACTGCTGCATTCCCAGGAAATGCCTGCTGGTGTTGGAGGCTGGGATGCAGAATGTGAGGGCTGTGAGGAGGGGATGATCCATAGGATTCATGGGAGACATGAGCAGGGGGAAGGGAGGCTGCAGTTGGGTCTG
>LOEQ01007434.1:0-25341 GCA_001685075.1 Bramus lutescens | reverse complement strand
ATTTCGGGGTATAAGCTAGCCATGCGGGAGCTGGGCGGGACGAAAGCAGGCCCATACTCCCTCTCACTACAGCTGAGTATTGTTTTTAATAATCCTTCAGCACAGGCATCATAAACATTTGTTTAAAAGAAGTAGAGAGGAGAGTGGCTTCCGTGCAGTGATGCTCAGTAGTGCTGTGTACATAATTCCTGCTGGTTTTCAGCTTATAGAGTCACTGAAAGCAGATCCTAGATATGTGTATGCGTGTGTTTATGTACAATGTGTTGCCTAGCAGTACTGAAAACATGCGACACTCTCCAGACCAACAAATACAGAGCTAAATGAAGCCCAAGGAAGATCAAATGAAAAGAGAATAGAAATGGATGTCACTGAGATCCTGGTACTGAAATAACATGAACACCCATCCACTGAAGGTAGAAATTCAAGATATGATTGTTTAGCTGGCACCAAATGTTTCTTTATTAATGTCTCAGGGAAACCAGGCTGACCCATGTGGCCTTTAATTGGCTTTGAAATACCATCTTGGCTCACACTAGAGTACAAAAGAACATCTCAGATTACAACCCCTGCCTTCCTCCCCTCCATCACCTGTTCTCAACCCAGCTTATTGGCAGAAGGGTGGAGGTGTCAATGTCAGTAAAGTACTGTCCTCAAGGCAACTTGAAAAGGACAGCAAGAGCTGAGTGCATGTCCTAGAGTGTCTAGGGTCGCAGTGGGGAAATCCACCCTAGGGATGTATGTGTTTGACTTTTTCTTAGACTTGGCCAATATACACGATTATAACAAATATCCTATCAGATAACATTTGTGTAAGACAAGATACATTTGTAGATGATATGACTGACAGAGAGATGAACTATTATTAAGTAGATTTTCCCATCAGTCTTCCCTAATACATGAACTTGTACCCTTGAAATACTTTCTGTTATCATAGTCTGGTTGGAATGTCATGCAAAATACCCTAGGCTAGTTTCCTTGAACAACTCATGTGTATTTTTCATAGTTCTGAGACTATGAAGTTCAAGGTAAAAGCGCTGGAAAGATGGGCTTCATTCCAAAGCCCCTTCTCTTGGCATGCAGGTGGTCTTTGTCTTACTGTGTGCTCACACGGTCTTCTATTTATAGATGAAAAGGGGGACCCTCTGATGTCCCTTTAGTAAGGATGCTAATCCAGACCAGAGAGTCTCACCTTCATGTCCTCAACTTACCCTGATTGTTCTACCTGACTCCTGGCCCCATGCACTATCATGCTGGGGGTTAGGGTCCCAACATGTCAGTTTGGTGGCATACAAAAATTCAGTTATCTTTTTTAAAGCCTTTATATCAGTAAGTATTTTGTAAAATCTTATTTCTCTGGTATCTACTTCATGCTTTGCTTCTTTGTCAGCTAATATCACAGCATGACGTAGGAGGTAGAGAAACAATATATAGGCATAAAAATAGATTCAAAGGAAGATAAAAAGAGGTAGGAAAAAATGAAAAAAATTTTATTGAAGAATAGTCCCAGGCAAGAGGGACAGCTTACTCCAGACGGTGAGCTCAGGTTGTCAGGCTTGGAAGTCAGCACCTTTACCTGGTTGCTGAGCTGGTGGGACAAGAGGACTGACTACTCCCATGGGCTAGCCTCTGATTTCCACATAGTCACTGAGACACACATATCCGCACTCGCACAGACATAAATAAATAAACAGTGATAAAAAATAATTATCAAAAGGCTAGCCCCTTTTGATAATTGTGGAATGCTGTTAGTTTGTTCATATACTCTATAATAATTAATTGAACTCAATAGGAACAGAGATTATGCTAAATGATAGGAATAAAACTGTAAGCCAAACCCTGTCCAAATGGACGTCATAAGATCCTGGGAATGGCACTCTTCATAAACAAGATTCCTGTGCAGCTAGGTACCATAGAAAACAAGTCCAGAATGACAGAGGGCAGCATCAAAGACAAAATCGATTTGAAGCCCCCCCTAGGAAAATGCTCATTTGGGAAGCCATATGCAAGAGAATTTTAAGTGAAAAACATATTTAGCAATAGAGTGGGGATGGGGAAGGTAAGCAGGTAGGAAGGAGGCCGGAGAGCTGTGGGAAGAGAGAGCCAGGCACAGAGGAAATACAAATTTCCGAAAGTTCCATACAGGGGGTGGGGGCTGGATCTGGATGTGATCACCTGCCCAGCTTAGGACCTTTCCCTTACTGGAAGCTTCTCAGGGGCCACTGAGCAACAGAAAGAAAGCACTCTTGAGGACGGGAGAAGTCGGAGACCAAGAAATCTGTTAGGGGATTGTTGCAAATGTTTAGGCAGGCAATGAATGATTGTTGGGGCAGGTGGTGGGAGGAGGAGAAGAAAGGAAGTGTGGGAGCTAAAGAATGAAAGGTGACAGAACCAGGGATAGATTCAGCAACATTATGGAAGGAGGAGACTCCAGACATCCCACGAGCTCTCTATAACCCAAAAAGAGAATTCAAGAGAAAAGAGCAGTTTTGGTGGGAACATAGTGAGCTCCCCTGGGCATGATCTATTGGCAGTACCTGAAGGACTGCCACTGAGAGACAAGTGGGTCTAGCAGCCAGGAACTCAAGAGAAAAGCTGGCAGGAGCTACCCACTCTGAGGGAGGCCACTGTAGTGTGTGTCCACAGGGCAGGGAGCCTGGACAACCCGAATAAAGCTTGCGTGTGTATCTGTCTTCTTGGCTACGTAGTGAGTTTCTGTGGGGTCTAATCCACATGGCTCATTCTTCAGTATCTGACAGTGTTTTGCTTAAAGAAAATGCTCCCTAGCTGCAGATAAAACGTGAGCTTCCAGCAGCCATAAGGAAAAAGCTTCAGCTCTGACACCGAGTTCACCAAGTTGCAATAGGGCCAACTAGAAAGGTGTTAGAAGTAGAAACGAGGAAGACACCTCCTGTGTGTGCATTGTTTCTTGTTTTTGTTTGTTTGCTTTATTGTTTTCGTAACGGGAACAACTCATTTCAGAATAAAATAGTCTGTCTTACTGATCCTGACAGTAACATTTGCCAATAGACGCAAAGCCTGATGGGTAAAGACCCACAAAAGGAAGTACTATTTGTAAGTAGGCATCGTGTAAGTAGTAAGGAGGGGGTCAGAGGGAGAGTCACCCCCTTGGTAGAAGCAGCAAGGCAACCAAGCATGCTCTCTGCTTTCTGCTGTATTAGTGAGCGGCCTTTGTTTCTGCTAAGAAAGGTCAATTAATCACCCAAGGCATTGTGTGATGGTAATTAACCATCAGCACTGACAAAGCATCCGGTAAGAGCTCACAACAATGGGTTTTGCTTTCCCCTTCGGCATCCCCCTGCCTCGGAGTCACACACATGTCACATCTCCCTTACCAGCCTCATTAGTGATTTCTTGCCATGAAGGAAGGGGTGAGGAAGCAGAATCCTTGCGGCTCACCTAAGCAGACTCACAGGTAATTAGTTACAACCCCCTTCGTGTACAGCAATACCCTCCATAACAAAGCAGTCAGCTGTCTTAGGACTCCAGGAAAGAGAGGAAACTGTGGGCTCTGGCCCTGGCTAGACCTGGCGAATTCCAGGATGGTACTTGGCAGGAGGACATTGCCATGGTGAGTTCTAATGACATTTCACAGAAAAATTAAAACTGGTGTTCAAAATTCCATAAGTTCTACCCCTTTCTCCAGAGATTCTTAAGGCAAGTCTGTGTGCTTTTTACTGTAGTTTTAGTATGGATATTTCTGCCACATGCCTGAAGGTTTTTCAGTGCATGAATCACCCCCACACAGAACTCTGCACTATTCCAAGGAGACCATATGCACAAACAGGATGGCTCTCACCACACATTCTTTGCAGGGAGAAGTCTATATTTCTAGAAAGAGTCACTGTTGCTAAGTCTCCAGCTAGACCTGTGTCCCAGAGAAGTACGACCTCCAGGTACCAGGTCTTCTCAGATATTCCCATGGAAGTTTCCAACACAAGAACAAACCAGATTTCCAGTTTGCCTTTTATGCCCATGGGGCTAAGGCTGTATTTTCTGTGTCTAGATCTTCCTCTTAGGTCAGCAATTCCTAGAGACTCTAGCCTCCACGATCTTTGCTGTGTCAATAAACACTTGGCCCCTTGTGTGAAAGGGGCCATGTTTTTGCTTGCAACAAACACTAGAAATAACTTCCCTTCTTTGTGTAGGATCAGCCTAGGAGGGTGCAGTGTGAGATGCCCCTCAATGCACCTAAGCAATTAAGAATTCCACCGCATCGTTTCTCATTGTTCAATAGATTATAATTGTTCTTATGGTTTGAACAAGTGTCTCGTAATGGCCCATGTCTTAAAGTCTTAGTCCCCAGCCCATATCACTACTAGGAAGAGGAGAAACATTTAAAAGTTCAGCCTAGTCGTCTGATCATACACGTGCATACCTTTAAAGGAGTGTTGGCACCTCCTTTCTCTCTCTGTTGCTTGGCAACCATCAGGTAGGATGCTTTCCTGACCATGCACTCATGCTTCCCCACAGGGGCAAAACAGCAGATGAATTGGACTGAGCCTCTAAAATTACAAACACCTAAAGATGTTTTCTCCTTTTAAGTTGATTGCATCACACGCTTAGTCCCAGTAACAGGAAGCTCACTGACACAGTTGTCATGATGGATCCTTCTGGTTCTAGGAACATGACATCCTACACCACTTCCCTGCCTCCTGATCTTTTACTCTCATCTTCAACAATTCTGGGGGCGGAAACCCTCTGAAGCAGGTGGACTTCCTGTCGGTGGCCCTAGAAGGCTTCTTCTGGTGCAAAATAAAGGTAGTTGATGGTGTCCGGAGGAGGGAGAGACATTTTCTTCCGTGATGTAGCCGCTGGTAAGGTGTCCATTGTGGTGGCTTGGATGACAATGGCCCCCATAGGCTCATTTATATTAGAATACTTGGGTCCCCAGTTGGTGGAACTGTTTAGGAAGGATTAGTGGATATGGTCTTATTAAAGGAGGTGTGTCATGGGGGTGGACTTTGAGGTGGCAAAAGCCCACATCATTGATCTCTTTCTGCCTCCAGTTAGCTCTGAGCATCTGCTCCAGTGTGGTGCCCGCTAGCCTGCTGCCATGCTCCTGTTGTGAGGGTCATGGACTCTATAACCCTCTGCAACTGTGAGCCCCAAATTCAACGTTCTCTTCTATAAAGTGCTTTGGTCATGGTGTTTTGTCACAGCGATGGAAAAGAAACTAAGACTCCATGCTCTGTAAATAACCCTAATTAAATAAATAGACAAGAAAGTAATCAATAGGACTGCTGGAAAGATGAGCAGGAGAAGGGCACAAGAGAGTAAAGGAAGGTGAATATGTCCCAAATACATTACAAACATATATGAAAATGTAATAATACTCCCCACCATTTTTATAATTAATGTAAGCTAATAAATATTTTATATAATATCCCTGTGAGATTTACTCGTTTGTTTCAATACTACTTTCCATTGCAAATAATTTCCCATATTTCATGGTTCCTTAAAAGTCCTAAAGCTGCCAGGTGGTGGTGGTGCATGCCTTCCATCCCAGCAATTAGGAGGCAGAGACAGGTGGATCTCTGTGAGTTTGAGGCCAGCCTGGTCTACAGAGTCAGTTCCAGAGCAACTCAACTAGGGATTTTTCACAGTGAAACCCTGTCTTGGAAAAAAAAAAAGCACTGAAGCCATTTCTTACAGTTCATTTCCTTCCTCATCTGCCCAGAGGACCAGCCCTATACTGTCCAATCAAAATAACATCTGTACCTTTCAAAGGCCTAGATTCAACTCTCTATTTTTCTCATTTGGGCACTTTCCTTTGTCGAATTCCCATGGAGCAGATCTCAGAGCAGACTCTAACAGTCTATGTGTAAGATGACCGTCACAGAGAAGTCACTGTGACTCCACCAGGTGTAGGTAAGGTTCCTGAGGGGTGTTTGTCAGTGCTAAGGCTTGACTCTGTCACGTGCTGGGAAGAGCAGAAGTCCCTGAAAGGTACGAAATAGCCTAGCTTCTCCTGAAGTCAGCTCTAGTCTGGTCTGCTCAGTAGGAAAATACCAACGTCCATTGTCGTTGCACAACAACCTTACCAACAGCTAAGAGGATCCTTTGCTAAGAAGTTCTTCTTGAAGATAAAAATAGGGGAAAAAATGAGAAGAACTGGGCTATCATGAGAGACCAATCCATGGATATAATCAGCATGTTATCTTATAGACCCTGGGATAAACTTAATCATAAATGCAAGTGTCTGGGTCCAGTACTGAGGCAGGAAGAGGCGCTGGTGCAAGGAAAACTTCTGACCACCAGACAGATTGCATTCAGGTGGCCCCGAAGAGCCCAGGCCATATTTATTTATACTTAAACAGAGTTTTTCTTGCCAAGGTTACACGAACAGCTTTATTATTGGCTTCTCTTTTTGGCTTTAAGAAATACGTCATAATTTAAGGAATACATCATGATCATTACGAAAACCCCATTGTTCCCCTTTATGCCTCCCCAATACACCTTCCCACCCCCAGCATAACCTTCTTCTAGATGTAGAGTTTAGCACTGTCTGCAGGCTTAACTAAATATCCAGCCAGACACATCCTGCTCACAGTACTGATGTCAGCTGGCAGCTACTTGCAATTACAAAGTTAAAAGGAATAGACATGGGAACAATGCTTTAAGGACAACAATATTCAAGTCCAGACAATTCCTTCATGTCTGTAAGACATATTTTTATATAGTTCCCTTTCTACAGGAGGGTCCTATGTCTCAACCTCTTGGTAAAAGGCAGACTTTGGCAAAGCTCTCTTTTCTCATCTCACTATGCACTTCTCCCACTGACATAAGCATCTGTGTGTGGTAAAGATGAATCTATCCCATAGTTTACATTGCATTATTCCCATCAGAATATACTAGATCCGATCACTGAGTGTATATGATTGGTGCCCAGGGAACTTCCTATCAACAGTTGGTACTATGTGTATTCCCGAGGCTTTTCTCCTATTCCGTGTATGCATGCCCTAGTCTCTCTTTCAGAACTATGAGACAGGGTTAATGTTCCAAGTATTGTTTTCTCATATGTACCTAACTATCTCTATTGAGTAAGAAAAGCTCCTGGAATTAGGAGTTGCAGTTAGCAATTCCAGATAAGAGATTTGAGAAACATTAATCCCATGTTGAATAGTAAGGGAAAATATTCGAGAAAGAGCAGAATTTCCAGGGGAAGGAACAGCTATTGCATGTGTATCTGACAAAGTAAAGCTAAAAACCACCCAAAGAATCACCAGCATAATGAGAGAGAAAGGAGCCTGCAAGCTCACTAACTTTGTAAATTCCTTCGCGGACTACTGGTCTTTGCCAAGTGAGAGTCCGTTTCCACAGGTGTCTTGACCCACAGAAACCCACTGGACAGGTAGTCACATGCTGATCTGAGACTAGGTTGTGTGGCTCCTGACAAGCATGTATCTGCAAAAAGGAGATAATATATAAATGAATTGCCCAAGTTTCTTCTCTTGTGGGATGGGTGAATTTTTAGCTCATGTTTACTAACAAAAGTATCTATGTTAGTTTTTGCCAGAATGACTACTTCTTAATGATTCTATGTGATTAAACAATCCAGCCCAGGGTTCTACAAACTCAGATCTGCTTTGGCTCGAGCCCTTCTCAGTAAAGTCAACTTCATTGAGGTCTTATGCAAATTCATTTTCCCTACTGCCAACTAGTAAACTCTAAAACTGGTAGACTCATAAAATTTGCAAAGATATTATACAAAATAAAGCAGAATATGGCACTGTTGGTGAGAATGTGGAGAAATAATTTTGAGATTTGGAGAATTCAGGGTCCATGAGGAACAAAGGGAGTGTATAAGAATGTGTAGATAAGACGAAGCTGGCTTCACGTGCCTGAGGAGATAACTCTGAGGTGATCATGAGAAGAAATGACAAAAACGCAGGATGGTTGTGGGTGGATGGAGTCACAAACATAGTGGACAGCTGTGGAAGACAGTGGAAGTATACTTTGAGGTAATATCTGGGGGATTTTAGAAAGTATGAGCATGTAAGCCCTGCCCTCACACAAATGATGACGAGTTTGAGAAATGATAGTATTTGTCTTTACTTTCATCTTGTAATGAAAGATAGTTGTAACATAAACTTGACCACTCTAGCTGTACTTAACTGTGCAGTTCTGTGACATTAAGACACTTAGAACATGGTTTGGCCATTACCAGAATCCATTTACAGAACTTTTTCCAACTGAAACACCATACCCATTTTAGAATAATCCTGTTCCTCTGTCCCTCAAGGACCCTGTAAACCACCATCCTAGCTTCTGTCTTCACCAATTTAGCTACCTACCCATTGGTGGTGTTTTGGTTTTCCTGATGACTTTATACGTTGAGGATGACTATGTGTGCCATTGGTTGTCCTACCGCGTGGACAATATATCTCACCCAGGATCACACAATCCCTCCATGCCTTGTAGAGAGAACGAAGAGTCTAAGGAGAGGTAATTCTTGGGAAATGTGGCACGTGGTATCTACAGGATGGTTGGTTACATCAATACAGTCAGAGCGGGAAAGACACCAGAGGTTTCAGAAGCATGTGATCAGACAGAAAAATCCCAGTGGGGAGCACATAGCAGAGCTGGCTGCTCATGGCATGGCATCCAAGAAGCAGAGAGAGAAAGAGACAGAGACATGGAGGAGGGAACAGGAGGATAGAGTCCCAACATACACCTGAAGAGTATACCTCCAGTGACAACTAGGCCACATCTCCTCCAGTCCCTACCTCCTCTCAATAGCATCAGTACCCAGGGACCAAGCCTCCATCACACGAGCTTCTGGGAGTCATTGCAGAGTTTCCATACAAGAAGTAGAGGCAGCATAAGATCTTAAGGAATGAGGGTGACTTGACGTTTTCCTCAAGCAATGGATGGTGCTGTCATGATTGACGGAAAAGAGAGCTGCAAGGGGATAAAGAATTCTGCCAGGAACGAATTCAGTTGAGGATTCTTGTTGAAATATGCTAGTAGAGATGCGGAGCAGGATGCTGGGTATACAAATATAGGGCTCAAGGGAGAAGCCAGGTCTATACACAGACTTGTGAGCATGATGGGGAATCATCTGAAGAGGTGTTTAGAGTGGTACTTCCTGGGTTCTGCCAGCAATGACTGCATGGGAATCACTCTAAGGTGGGTGGCACTCCTGGGTTCTGCCAGTGGTGACTCCATTGCAATCACTCTGAGGTGGGTGGCGTTTGCACTTCTACTTAGCTTTAATGAGATGTTTCCCTAAAATCCTGTCCTCTACCATTCTACTTCCTTTGGATGGCATTACTCTATTGATCAGCTCTTTTACCATGCAAATACATACATATATCCCATCTTATTTGCATATCTTATCTTTCTATACCCTTATATAATATAATATAATATAATATTCTAATATCAATACATACCATATTAATATATTGTTGAAAACAAACCACATCATGTTAAAACACTTCTGATATGTACTAGTAATAAATATTATTTATTAAATAAGTCACAGTATTTTAACCTAGTTACATAATTATATTTAAATATATTTCTTATACCTTTCTGTCTTATTTACAAAATAAGAGATATCAAATTTCTCTTAAAGGAAATAAGCATACTTTATTGACAGAATTTCCTTGTCTATGCAACTTTAAATGTAAAGGAGAAAGAGATAAAGGAGGCAAGAAGAGGGTTAGTTGCATTGAAAGAAATTGTTCTTCTGAAGTGCATAGTTATTAAGTGGCCTCTGAAGTGCATAGTTATTAAGTGGCCTCTGAAGTGCATAGTTATTAAGTGGCCTCGTTTGGTTTCTGTTGCTATGAAAAAACACGAAGCAAACACAACCTGGGGAGGAAAGAGTTTATTTGGCTTACACTTCCTGACCACAGCCCATCACTTGGGGGAGCCAAGGCAGGGACTCTAGCAGGACAGTAACCTGAAAGCAGGACATGAGGCAGAAACCACAAGGGAGTGTTGTTCACTGGCTTGCTCTCCATGGCTTGCCAGCTTGCTTTCTTATAGCATCTAGGACCATATGACCAGAGTTCCACCTTCCATAGCGAGCTAGTCTCTCCCACATCCATAATTAATCAAGAAAATGTCTCACAAACTTGCCTACAAGCCTTTCTAATCAAACAATACCTCAATTAACGTTTCTTCTTCCCAGATGACTCCAGTTTCTGACAATCTGACAATGAACTAACCAGTATTTTGATAAAGAAAACGAGACTTTGTGACTTCTAGCACACCATATTAGAAACTGCTTTTGAATTTAGGCAGGAGATTCAAATACACACACACACACACACATACACAAACACACACACGCACACACTATGTACATGTTAAAATCAAGACAGATTTTTTTCCTGCAGTACTTGAGAAGTCATCTTCCGTGACTTCTCAAAACCAGCTGACTAGTCTATCATCTCCAACCTCACCCTTGCTAACTGTCCCCTCTACAGCCCGGTGTTCAGTTTGGGCTAAAATAGCCTATATAAGCTCTGGCTTCCTCCTTTCCCCTCACGGCGCTTGGAACCGTAGCTGTGTTCCTCTCTGGCTTTCCTGTTGGCAACCATTCTCCTTATAACCATGGGAGCCTCACCGTAGAAAACTCTTTGACCTGGAATGGGTCTTCCCACTCAGAAAGCGCCTCCTTTTCTCTTCTCTCTGTTTCTTTTTCCTTGGGGGCCAGGTAGGTTACTCTTTGATTCAGTTGGGTTTCTCTTTGTTTTGTAACGCTAGTCTCCTCCCCTCTTTGATCATCCTGACACAATCACGGAGCATCTTTCTTCGTGGTTTGTGTGAATGCTTGGCCATGTGAGTGTCTTCCTGCATGTCTCTTTAATATACCCTTCCGCTCCCAGGCACCTACCCATGTTCCTTATCTCACCATAGCAGATGTTTTAAAGTGCTCCTATTCCACGGTGAGCATTCATAAACTATTAATGGACGATTGATGGGCTTAGCTTTCCGAATATGGTTAGCTGATCAGGAAGCCTGCCACAAGGCTGTTCTCATTACTCAACAGTCTTTGTCGCTAGTTAGATTACTGCTCAGGTGAGGTCAGGGGAGCTACAACTCGGGTCCAGGCCAGCTGACCCCAATATCTCTCCAAGGCTGGTTTAATGGTTAAGATAAAAGGAATTCAGGAAACAAAGTTCCGGGAGACTTTGTGGTAGAATAAACGGTGGTGGTGAATAGGGACATGCACTTGCCATTAAAAGTGGCATGTTTATGGGGTGTTGACACAGTTTATGGGGTGCGTGCCTTTGGGTACCAGCCAGAACCATGCTTTTCCTAGAGTTTTCAGCCTTTTCCCAAAAGTTCACACAGCACAGCTGCGACCAAGCAGCCTGGAGAATTCCTCAAGTTAAGGGTTGTTTTTCTGTTTAACCAGCGTTCCCTTCTTCCACCAGCATTGCAAGCTTGAACGGTCACACTCTTCAGACCCAACTCTGCCACTGGGCACAAATCTAGAGTTCCTTTGCCTGATCTCGTATACTGTGCTGATGGGTTCCCTTCCTATTGAACATACACACACAAACACACACATCCCTCCCTGGGTGATACTACTAAGAAGCCTTGTATGAGATCCTAGCTTTACCATGCTTGCCTTATGGTATCCATCTTCGTCATGTATGATCATACTCCAGTTGGCCAACGTGCTTCTAAGCACTTGGTCCCTGAGAGCACCGTGGCATAATATAATGATAGAACAGTTTTCATGGAAACAGCATTTTATGTTCCACTTGTACACCTGGTTCCTACCACATATCCCAAAATGAAAATTAAACAAACAAAAAAAAAAACCAGGAAGCATGGCTGCCATGTTTTGTACTCTCCAGAAAGTTAAGTAATTCTCTTTCAAGGTGACTGGGTTCTGCAGCCTTGCATCTCAACTCTCTAGAGTTCTACCAACAATGTCCACACGCTTTAATGTCCATCTTGAGTTGTTATTTAAGGAAGTCCACAGTTTTGGAAGCCCATCTTCCTTACTTTGGGTACCAAGTAAGACCTGTAAGACTCAGTGCAACAAAAACCCCAGTTTGGTCCACATTTGTACAAAAGACAAAGGGTGATTGGAGAACCCCACTGGGTTTAAAGTAGAGTGTGCCAGGTCTCAAAAGGTAAATTGGAAGCCTTTTCTGTTCTATGCTTTCTGTGCATTGATATGGAATTGCTTGAAGATGAAAGATACATCTATTTTTGCCTATTCCAGTTCCACCTCACCCAGGAAGATGAGATAAAGGAGTAGCCAGACTTTGGTCAGACGCCTGACGCTGGCTATATCAGGCACTTCTAGGATTTATAGAGTTGTACTGTATACAGAAGAATACTTTGCAGAGCCAGGCAGTGGTGGCGCACGCCTTTAATCCCAGCACTTGGGAGGCAGAGGNAAGAAAGAAAGAAAGAAAGAAAGAAAGAAAGAAAGAAAGAAAGAAAGAAAGAAAGAAACAAGACTACCTTGCAGAAGGCTCCAGAAATGGTATGTAGTAGGAAGGTTGGAAGATGGCAGTGTCCTCGTGACCAGTAATGTTTCTAACTAAACCTCTGTTTTTAGTAGCCCCTGTCACTCTTTTCAGAGCTTTCTACATGGTTTCAGGTCTGAACTTTTTTTAAATTTTGTTTTGTTCTTTGAAACAGGATTTTGCTATGTAACCCAGGCAGACCTTGAACTCACTCAGGTGTCAGACTCAAGGGATCATTCTGTCTGAACATCACTAATGTTGGAATTACAATCAGTTATGATTTGAGTTTTCTTGTCTGCCAGTCTCACCATTTTCCCTCTGTGCTGAATGACCTCAAAATCTTCTATCCAAGCATCTAGACACAGGACTCCATATTCCCAAGCCTACACTCCACCTCAGCCCCACTCCTTTAAGAATGAGACTATGGAACCCTCTTCAGCCCCCATCTCCTGCCTTTCCCTGCTCAGTCAGTAACAAGCCAACATCTTTGTCTTGCACTTCAATCAACCATGCTCATCATCCCTCATCCCCTGTGCACACTTTACCTTCCACGGACAATACAATCTTTCTTCCCTCTGTGCTCAGCCCTTTCTGATTTCTGTATAATTTGTATTGGCTTTTCTGTAGTTGTCTAATCAGTCTGGAAACCCATTCTTGGCCCACATTATCTGTCTGTCCTCTATCTATATGTTTTATGACATTTAAGAAGAGCAGTGAACACACTCAGCAAGACACACAAAAATGACAATTCTCAAAGCAAATGATACATTCATATTATTTAATCCCAAATTCCATCAGTTCTTAAAAATAGAAAATTGTGTTAATCTGTAAGAGCAGATGATTAAGATACCTGAGAAACTTTTGAAAAATAAATATATTCTGAAAAACTATTGTACTACCACTGCCAGATTCAGAAGGGTTTTAAAGGAGCTGTCTCTCAACCCAGATAGCATGGTGTGGCTAGAGCAATGGGACAGAGAGGAAAGGATGGATTCATCAAAATACAGGTAGTCTGCAATGTTTACATAAAGTATTTAAAATTAATAAGGAAAATGATGCTGACTTGTTAAGTATTGCAGATGTCATTAATAAACATTTGAAGAGAAGTTCAATACTTTCCGAAAATACTTGTTAGTTCTTTGAGAATTTTGTACAATGTGCTTTGAGCACAGCTGTGTTCTCTCTCGTCGCCTTCCAACTCCAGCCCCATTCTTTAGCCCCATTCTTTAGCCACCCAACTTTAGGTCCTTTTTGTTTTTAAGCCATTAAGTCCATTTGTGCTGCCCATATAGTCTTGGGTGTAGGGTCTTCCACTGGAGCACGGTAGACTTAACAGCGGCTACACTCCTAAAGAAACAGACACTTCCTGTTCCAGCAGCTGTCAGTTGCAAACAAAGGCTCTGCAGTTAGTGGGGAGGGTTTTGGTGCCCACTTCTCCTCTCTGTGTTGGAATCTGGTCCGGCATGAGTGTGTACGGCTCTCATACATGTTGGTACAATTGCTGTGAGCTCACATGAGCAGTTGCACTGTTGTGTCCACAGACATTGCTTCCCCATAGTCAACCCTTTCCAAGTTAAATTCTTGTATCATAGTAAACACCCAAAACAGCACAATGAGTTACTAAATATGTAAAAAAACAAATAATAAAGAGAAGTAAGGAAAAATATCTTTATCATTGTGCGCAAAAGAAGCTTCAGTATTTTACCAAAATTATGTAACAAATAGAAGGGAGCATATCATACAATAAGAAACAGTGCAATACCTTTAGAAAATTATTTCCAACATCTAGTACAAACATAATAATATGAAACTTGCCTTGTATTTTTATAGAAAATATAAAGCTCTAATAGAAAATAAGTAAAAAACACATATACCTACATGGAAAAAGGTCAATGATGTGATTGATTTAAGAAGTAGGAAAATGAGAGAATGAGAGAGCCTCATCTGAGCCCCTAGCTTTGCTCCAGTTGCAATGGTTGGCACTCATACTGCAGTATATGAATAAACCCTTCCATTTATTATTGGGAAAAGTAAAAATGGTCATACAGTTTTAAAGCAATTCCCAAAACTAACTGATCTGTCCAGGAACAAATAAAACTTTTCATATCACTTTTAAAGAATCTGTCCAGCAAAAATATGATCATTAGCATCTTAAGATACATGGCCAAGGTGTTCTTAGAAACATTAATATTTTGAAAGAATGAGATATTAAAAACCATTTAAGTCAACAGAGGAGCAGCTGAGTAGCTTAGGCTCCAACTCTACTATAGAATGCCAAAGAAACATTAAATAGGTTGAGATGACTGTGGATTGCCTTCTCCTGAAGGGTACCCATAATACATTAGGTTAAAAATTTGCCCACAAATAACGTGTGTAATGCAATTTTATTGCTGCTAACAGTGGTGATTGTCACAGGATGAAATTATGCTCAGACCTTACACATCTTTATCATTTGAGTGCTATAGGCTAAGCTTCCATCTGTGTCTATTCATGGGGCAGTTTTTTGTAAAAAAAAATACTAGTGAGTGGATTCCAAGGAGTGGCGGTGGCTGCCAGGGAACCGTGTTTTCTGATCACAGCAGGACTGTGGAACATGCAAACTCACAGAGACTATAGCGGCATGCCCAAGACTTTCACAAGTTCAAGATGGGGTGTAGAGAAAGGAAAGTGTACATAAAGTCCCACTTCAATCAAAAATAGCTGCTGGGTGAAAAAAAGTCCATTTTCTCTGATGAAGTCACATTGGCTGTATCAACCACACTCCAGGGCAGGCCCCATGCTCAGGAGTAGTTAGCCAATACAAATGGGACTCCATGTATCTGTGTGGGTTTTACTTTTTAAAGGAGAGCAAGAACATTAGGCTGAGTAGTCAGGAAGATGGGGGAGGATCTGGGAAGAGTTGGAGGGGAAAGAATATGATAAAAATTGTATGATATTCTCAAAGAATAAACAAAAAGCTCATTTAAAAAGGATTCTTTAAGAAACATTCCTTAGGAAAGTCCCCGTTCTTCTCTGTCTTTGGCTGGGTCCACCATATCGTCTATCCTGGCTCTAAATTCAGTGCTTATTCACCATCATTTGTAAGTAGCTCATGCTGGGCTCCTTCAAGTTTCTCCAGTTCTAAAGCAGATACAATAAAACATCCATTTTACCCCAATAGTTCTTGCAGTCACCTAAACAAGTTGCATTGTAAATAGCGGGGCCTAATGACAAATTTCTGTGTAGACTACTGCCAATAGACTTTTCCTCTGAGTGCTACCCCTGCCACCGTGGTGTGTGTGTGTGTGTGTGTGTTGTCTTCCTTTCATCCTTAAAAGTCAGAGAAACTCCACAAGCCAAAAATCCTGTATCAAGCACATGAACTAATAATGTTTGGGATGTGGGTCAAAGGGGAAATTGTTTGATAGCTGGCATCTTTCCACAGGCTTCTCAGATAATTCCAATGGTTAGGACAATATGTTAGAAGCATTCAGGCAGAATCACCCTGGGCATAGGCACAAGAGGAGGGGATGACGAGGGGGGAGGACAAAGATTCTTCCCTTCACTCCTCACGCCCACATTTGATTCGGCAATCAGTTGTTCCTTATTAGTGTGAACCCTCCTTTTTTCTAAGAAAAATTTATCTAATTTACTCGCAAAACCTGCAAGATGGGCAATCAATCTTACCTGCTGCCCACATAGACAATGTGGGTGCTGGGGTGGGGGCTGTTTCTCTAGCTGCATCTCTGGCACAGCCTTTCACTTTCAAGTTAAAGGAATTAAAGGGTAAAGATGGGAACCACAATTAAGATATTTTTAGAAACATAAAATCCTCCGGAAAACATGACACTAATGCTGGTATTATGATTGAAGGAAGGAATTATGGTTATTAGAAGCTTTGCGGTTTAGGTGCCTCCTAAATCTAATCGCTCCACACATCCAGCGATGCCATTGCTGTATTTGCTGCAGACATCGATGGTGACAGACAGCACCTCTGAGAAAGGCCAGATAAACACAATATTTTACAGGCTCCAGCTTCCCTGCGTCGGACGGAGCCATATCATGGAGAGAAAAGGGCTTCATTAAAGGAAGTGTGCCAGGTGCTGAGAGCTGATTTGCTGAGGAGATTTCATCTGAGTTATCCGCTCATAATTATTTAAGGGGAATGCTCCTGCTTCACTCCTGGAATCCTGGATACAAAATGGACAGGGAGGAGTCTGAAGGTGGTAGGGTGCAGGAGAGGCAATGGAGAGCTCACGACCTTGAAGTTGGGAACAACAAGTCAACAACTTGAAAACCATCTGGATGAGATACTATGTAAAAACCTGGTGTTGTGTGTGATCCACTAGGAAAATCCACTGCTACAGGAAGGTATCAAGGAAGGATGGAATTGCACAAGGTCGCCCCAGAATCCTCTTCCTCTGGCACATCTATATTACTGAGTCCTCACACCCTCAAGGAGGAAGTATTAGGAGGTTGGAAGTTATAAACACCAGGTTTCAGAATAGAGATGAAACAATTTTAGGATCATGACTGACCTTTGGATGTTCCTTGAAGTTGAAGACAACCCTCTGTTGAGATCGTAATTTCAAAGACCAAAATTTATATTTGAGAATACTCTTCTGTGGGAGGCACTAAAACAGGGGAGGTTTTAAAAGCAGTTAGCTCTTTCTATATTTGTTCTAACAAGAGTATGAACGTAGGAATGCCACCTTGGTGACGAAGGCATGATATCCCTTCCATCCCCACTCCTACACACCCACCACACACACACAAAAAAAATCTAGATTGTTTAGATTCCCTGGGGCAGAGATCCCAACTTTTACGTATCACTAGCCCCAAGAGAACAGTCCTTTCACATTGTGCACACTCAAAGGATGTGATTAATGGAGCATGCTGGGCAACAGGACATGTCATGGAGGAAATGTTAACAGTCCCCTTATGCATATGGACAGTTCCAACCTAGATTTTGAAGTGGGGAGGTGGAGAGGTGACCCGCAGTAGCAATGCCCAGTGTGAATGTGTCTGTAAACTCCAGGTGACCAGGTTCAGTAAGATATCACCTTGAGGATGGTATCTTAAGAAAAAATGCAAAGAATTCTGATAAAGCAAAGTTGACCCCACTTAGCTACTGATCTGTTGTGGTGAAGCGTAGAAAGAGGAAGCAAAGATGATGCCCAGGGTTATTTTATGGCTTGTGTAACTCATTACATGGAGGAGGAAAGTTTGGAGGAGAAGATGGTGGATTTCACTGTAAGTAAACCGCATCTGAAATGCCTGCGGCTATCCAATTGGGGAACTATCTAAATGAGGTACAAGATCAGCTGTAAAATAAATAAGAAAACAGAGCTGGGAAAGGAAAACAGGAAATGCTGGAAGTGTACTTTATGTAGCTGAAGACCTGGTGTACTCTTGTCATAAGTAAAATGCCATTCTGAGAAAAATCCTAGAAGAAATGCCATTGAATGATAAACTCTTTGGGGTTTTGGTGTGGTCCTGTTTTATTCCTAATGAGTAAGCAAGCTTTCACCCCAGGCAACCTTAGAAACAAGAATGCCAACCACTTAGATAATTGGAATCCTGCTATATAACAAAATGAAAGTCACGAAACGAACTCTAAATATCCTCATGGAGACCTGTGTGACTGTCGCAATCAAGTGTTCTTCCTAAGGGTAAAATGTCCAAGGGTCTTTTGTCATGTTCCTTAGAAGTTAGCTTTGTTGATAAAAATGAAGAGTAGGATCTGAACTTATCTAAATATGGAGAAAGCTGATGAAAAAAAAAAAGCCAAGGGTGTGTAGGAGGCCCAGGGCCATGAATTATGCATGGCACATCATCGCACTTGCTCCTCAGAATGGAGTTCTGGAATGCTCTGATGGGAAAAGAAATTAGAATAGAACAGATATTGAGCAATTTTCTTCATAACTGGTTCTTACTCACCTTAAATGTAAAATTTTATTTAGCTTATTTCAAAGGGAGGCATCCTTATTAAGGGAATACATCTACTGGCGCCTGTTGGAAGGGATTTAATGCAAATGAGCCTGGAATAATTGAAGGAAAAAAAAACACCTTCTGACTCTTCTCAGAAGAGCTTAGCCAAGGAAAGCATGGAAGGAAAGAATTACTTTATTGTATTGATTTTTCTTGGAGAAATCAAAGGAGGATAACTCAAATAGACCAATTCGCTTATGCCAAGCTCATTGGAAGCATGGAGAGAAGAGCCCTGAATTTACCTGTCAAAAACTGTTTGCGATCATTTAGTTGAGCATGCAGATCAGGATTTGCGCATTATGACTCTAGTGAAACAGCTAATACAGGAGGGTATCTGGGTTTGTTTGCACATATTCCCTGTTTTAATTGGCTAAGAATATAATGGGTATAAGTTTTGTGTAACAAGATGTTTATAGTCCAATCAGGTTATCAAGCTGAAATATGGAGGGGGGCACGATTATGATAGTTGCAATAACAAAGACACTGGGGCATGACAAAAGCAAACAGAATACGGTTCTCGTCAAGCCAAAATCTATTTTTCTCTTGCAATGAGTAAAATACTTCACTTTTATAAGGACTGTTTCCATGGCAGGTAATGCTGAACCTGTACTGGGTGTTATGAAGTCATTTATGAATATTTATCTGCAAAATGAAATAACACACAAACACGGATCACCCTTAGTCATGTAATTCTACATGGACTTTTTAAAACATTTACAAGCATTCATTATGAATATGTTAAGCATTTGGTATTCCTCCCTTAGCCTTCAGGTGGGACCAATCCCCTTTAACACTTCCTAAAGCATCTTCCACAGAATAATAATTCCATGGAATATCACCTATAGGTTATTCAAAGAAATGGTACTGTGTGAGAGTCCAGCCCACAAATCACAATCCCAGAGAACTTAGACAACAATGAGGACCCTAAGAGATACTTACATAGATCTAATCTACATGGGAAGTAGAAAAGGCAAGATCTCCTGAGTAAACAGGGAGCATGGGGACCTTACGGGAGGGTTGAAGGGGAGGGAAGAGACAGGGAGGAGAGCAGAGAAAAATGTAGAGCTCAATAAAAATCAATTAAAAAAAAAGAAATGGTAAGTCCTATTCAAACAAACATGAGAAACACTGGAGAATGAAGCCAGATAGATTTCTTCAATGTACCACTTCTTGGGGTTTTGCTATGTTGATGGACATGGAGAATCTGCAGGAAAGCGTATGTGAGTGTATACACACAGACACAGACATAGACTGCTGGTTTTCTCAGACACTTTCCACCTCCAGATGCTCTGGTTCAGTGAGCACATTTCAGAACTGGTCGTCTAGAACCCACTAGCTTGTTGTTTTTAATTATCGGGGTAATAGGTAAAACAGGCAGCCATAAGGGACAAAGAAGGGGTTGGGAGAGGGGGCTGTGGCTCACTAGAGAGGGGTTCCATTTTGATCACAGAGAGCAAGGTAGGCACATCAGGCTCTTAAAAGTATCAGGAAATCGGGGTGGGGGTGTGTGTGATTGAATTTGCTTTTCAACCCAGCAAGAGTGATGAGTGGACTCTGAGCTCTCTGACTGGGATTTGTGTCTCCAGGATAGCATTTTGTTATCCACTCTGTAAAACATGCTGCTCAGAAAAGTCACACAAAATGGAATGATCTTCCAGGCAATGGCTCATGGCCATGGTTACGTAAGGCCATTGGTCTCTTGGGTGGCACTCCTAAAAGCTAACTCATGCAAAACCTGCACTATAGCTTCTTACGTCCTATGGGCCACAGCTTGTGAGATGCTGTCCAGCAGGCTGGAAACATCACCATGAAGACTAAAACATACCCAACCAGGAACAATAGCAACAAGCAGCAAAGGCCATGTAACTAGAGATATAAAAATGTACTTCCTCGATGTTCTAGAAGCCAGAAGTCCAAGGGTAAGTAAGGTTTCAGCAAATTTGGGACAAGGTCTCTCAGTGAGACCTTGAGGTCACCAATTCAGATAGGCTGGCTGGCCAGTGCGCCTGAATGTCTGCTGTCTCTCCCTTCTCCCCCTCCCAGAGGGGTTGGCTTCTTACAGTGGTGCTAAGGATCCCAATTCTGGGCCTCATGCTTGTACCACAGGCGCTTTACCAACTGAGCCTGCACTCTAGCCCTGTGTCCTGATCTCAATCACTTCTTAATATGACTAACACTGTTGGATCTTATTTTAGTCTACAGACTTCTTTAAGGATACTGTTCCAAAAACACAGCCACATTCTTAGTCAGTAGGAGTTAAAACTTTAACATCTAAATTTAGGGAGAGCATAATTCAACCCAGAATAGTTAATGACATTACAAAGACAAATACCTAACAGGGGAGAGAGGGAGGGATCAATATCAGGCGACAAAACATAGGTAGGAAGAATAATTAATTTCTGGTGTTTCCCGCACAGTAGGGAACCGTTATTCTCAATAACCTGGTGCGTATTTTAAGAGGAACTAGAAGAGAGGCACTTGGAGGTTGGAAGCAGAAAGAAATAATAGAGAAACCACCCACCACCAATTTGATCAACACAGATCATGTGACTGCGTTTGAAATCACACTGTGTCCAGCAGTAAATGACTCACATGTATGGCTATTACATACGCATTAAAATACTTAAGAGAGATGAGGTTTAGGTCTCTTTCACAGAAACACGAGGAAATCCTGACACAGGTGGAGAAACACAGCTAAAATCGATAAGAAATGGCGGGAAGATATATTGAAAAGCACCTTACTACGCAGGCTCTAAAATTCTTCTTATCATGACATTTACAAGCCTATAAGTAATACTTTGGAGACTCGCTGGATAATGTGACTAAGGGCCAGAGGTTGGTATGGTGTGCAAGATGTCCTACAGCTTGTGGACTGAACTGGGCCAGAGAAAATAGCAGTTTCAAGCCAAATCCCCAGGAGGGCAGTAAGGGTAGACTGGTAGCTAACAAAGTCTTGGGAAAGGTAAATTGTGTAAGATGAGGTCTTGCCTTTTTTTTTCTTTTTTCATTGCTTTTAGTGTTTTTGAACTTTCAAGCGTAGAAATATAATTACATCACTCCTCCCATTCCCCCCAAACTACCTTCCTTTGAAGCCTCCATGCCCCCCTCACTCTCAAGTTGATAGCCTCTTTTCTTTGATTATTATTGTTATAAACATATATTTGTGCATGTATGTATGTGGATGCACAATTATCTATAAATACAACCTGTTGTGTCTGCTTTGTTGGTATGCATATGATTGCAAGGCTGAGCACTCCTCATTGGACAATCAATAGGATCTCATTCCCAAGAGAAGTGAATTTTTCTTCTCCCAGCAGCCTTTAGTTGCCTGTAGTTCTTTGTCTTGGGGGTGAGAACCCATGAAATTTTCCCCCCTGGGCACTGGTATTGCCATTGTTCTGGTCTTGTTGGTGCAGCCATTTCTAGGATAGCTTCACTGCAGACTTCCTGGCATTCTGGCTCTTCTAATCGTTCCGCTACCTTTGCCATGATGGTCCCTGAGCTGTAGATGCAGGAACTGTGGAACTGTGATGTAGATGTACCTGTTGGAGCTGGGCTTCCCACAATCTGTTGATCTCTGTGCTGTGCCCAGCTGAGGTTTTCTGTGATAGTCTCCATTGGTTGTTAAGAGGGACTTTTTTGACAAGCGGTGGCATCTACACTTACCCATGGGCATAAGAGTAAGTTGTAGGGCATAGGAAGGAATTGTGCTGGTCTGGCAGGGTAGCAGCAATAGATACTTTCTAAGGTCCTTGACCTCATTAGCCCATGAAGCTGACTAGGTTTCCAGTACCCTCTTGTTAAGTGAGACCTAGGGCTAATTAGACAGCTCTTGGTTGCCACAGACGTGGGATTCCTTACACCTGTATGCCTATCTTGCCATGTTGGTAATCATCATAGTTCACAGTTGTTACAGTTGGGTAAGAGTGTTTAACTGCTTCCCTCTCTTGAGAACTTGAATAGTATTTTCTGGAACCATGGGAGTCAGACTGCAGAGGGAAAAAAGGGCTTTTCTGGTTAGATCCAGCTCAAATAGCCAAGGTCCTGTGTTCTAATTGTGTTGTGTCTTTAGCAGTATAGGCCCATCCTATATTACCTCTGAGAGGCAATCAAGGACTGTATGAATCATCTACACTGTTTGGAAATAATAAGGACTATATTGATTAACCACCTGAAAGAAGGTGTCTCATGCCCAATGCTGGGAATATTGTTAGTCTATGGCTCTTGTGGGGAGCATCGCCAGCCCAAGAGGATTACATTTCTTTAACTCAATATCCAACCCACTCTTGCCTGCTCAACTATGCTCATTGCTGCCCTATTTATAATAGCCAGGAAATGGAAACAACCTAAATGTCCTGCAAAGACGAATGGATAATGAAAATGTGGTACACATACACAATGGAATACTATTCAGCTATAAAGAAAAACAAAATCATAAAATTTGCAGGTAAGTGGATGGATCTAGTAAAATTATATTGACGTAGACCGAGAAAGACAAACTCCACATGTTCTCGCTCATCTGTAGTCCCTAGCTCCAAATCCTTAGATGTGTGTGGAAAACCTGGAGTACTCACAGAAACCAGGAAAGGGAAAAGAGACCAGTGGTTGGGAAGGTGCTTGTGAGGGTGAGAAGAAATAGAAAATGGAATATCAGGAAGAAATTCCAACTGGAGAGAAGAGAAGGAGGTCTCTACAGAATAGAGAGAGAGAGACAGAGACACACAGAGAGAGAGAGAGAGACAGACAGAGAGAGAGAGAGAGACAGAGAGAGGGGACAAAAAATACCAAGGTTGTCTGGCAAAGCCTCAGGGCTTTAACTTTTTAGATTATTTTTTATTTAAAGTGTTATGCAAAAAATTTAATACTATTCTTTCCCCTCCCCCAATTCCTCTCAGCTCCTCCTTACCTCTCTATCTACCCAACTTCATGTTCTTTCTCTTTCAAAAAAACAAAAACAAAACCAACAACAGCAAAAAGAAGACAAAAAAAATACCACTGGAACAAAACAAAACAAAAAGATCACAAAAGAACAGCGAGTTCATTTTGTGTTGACCTGGGCCCAAGGCCTACCCTGGTGCGTCACTCCAGCTGAGAAATCTAACAAGATTAGATCATAGCTCAACCCACATCAGAGAAGCCGCGTCTTACAGTAGATGGGAATGAGAAGAGATCCCAGCAACTGGATAGTGGGCAGAGACTGAGAGACTTCGGAGCACTCAGCCTGAAATGGTCTCCATTTGTGCGTAGAAGTCAAACAGGTTAGGGCTGGAAACCGCGAGCAAGAGAAACAGGGTATGCAGACTTCAATGAGGCTGACGACTCTGGCATAAAAGCTTTTATGATGGAGCAGGATCCTCTTGCTGGCTGTAGGCTCTGCTCCAAAGAGTAGTTTTAGTGCTTTAATATCAGCATACGGGCATTCCCAGAAAACTAATCTTTGCTCTGGTGTCGTAAGACTTTTATTAGCAAGTTCAGTGATTCGGTGGGCAAGCTAACTAACTATGCAGCTGACAATAACTTAAGAGAAAGGGGTTTGTTTGATAGAAGCCAGGATAGCAGAAAGCATGGAGCCAAATGTTCAAAGGGTCTCAGGCTGCAAAAGGAGTTTGGGAAATTTTCGACCTACCACCTTTAAGTGGAAATATATGTGTGCTCTTTAGATGCGGGACACACTCAAAAGGATTGAGACTTTTATTTTCTCCACTCACCTCAGAGACTGGAGCTGGTTTCAGTCGAGTGGTACAGCCTTACAGACGTGTCTTAAATAGTTATATAATTTAATAAGCATCTATGCTAGGTACTAACTCAAGACTGGTTTTTGTTTGTTGGATATTTAAAATGTCCTCTGTGTATCTTAATTTCATGGAACATCTGGGATAAAAGGTGTGTTCTCATAATGCCTTATGTATAAAAGAACTCTCAGTTAAAGGGCCCTAAATGTCTACGCACCTATAAAGTCATTATTTTGGCTACAGCTAGCAAGTGTGAGAACTCAGCGCATAAATAAGGCAGAGAATACTTCCTGGCCCACATCAGTCTCAGATATTGTTAATGTCATCAGAGTCCTGTGTTTTCCTACAACAGCTGAACTCGTGGGCTGCCAGGTCAGAAGCTTGGCCGTGCACTTTTCAACTTACCCTGTCTGGGAAAGCACTCAGGGAAATCTAATTTCCATTTGCGAGCTTGCTTTTTGGTCACATTGTTACTTTGGCAAAAGCGGGCAAAACTGAAGAGTCTATCGAGTGCTTACAGCTGGCTTCACCTGGTAATGGATCAGTCTAGCTTTGTTCTATAATTTTCATTAGGGTAACAAAAAATGGTCTTAAGCTTTTCGTAAAAGATCCATTTTCACAAACCCTGGAAATTCAGAGACGCCAGAAGCAGTAGCAGTAGGAAGCCAAGACCATCACATTTTTCCAAAACTGAAGGTCTACCTAGAGAAACATACGCGCCTTTAACACAGACCAAAAAAGTATGTCGGGTCACTATGATTTGAATACTTGTTTCACCAAAACTCACGTTGAACTTGAATTGTTCTTCAACAGTGCTAAGAGCTGTGACTTTTTCCTCCCACCTCTTTTTTATAGATTTGTGGGGAATTTCATATCATGCACCCCAATCCCATTCATTTCCCTGTCCTTCCATGTCCACCCTCCTGGTGTGGGATTCCCCTCTATGTGTTGTGAATATCATTGGTTAATAAAGTAACTGCTTAGGGCCTACAGCAGAGCTATAGGGGAACAGAGCTAGACTAGGAAAACTAAACTGAATGCTGGGAGAAAGGAGGAAGAGTCAATGAGAAGCCATGTAGCTCCACCAGAGACAGTAAGCCACAGCCACGTGGCAGTATACAGATTAATAGAGATGAGTTAAATTAATATGTAAGAGTTAGCCAATAAGAAGC
>LOEQ01007433.1:63876-73967 GCA_001685075.1 Bramus lutescens | reverse complement strand
TGGGGGAGCCCACTCTGTGTGCCCAGTGTGTGTGTATTGGGTGGGGGAGGATGTCTCATCTCCAGAGCAAATATCCTCTGTGCTAACAAGTGCTAGTTATGGGTTAGGAGGGTACCCTAATTCCTTGAATGCCCCAAACGGTCAATATCTCCCAGGCCTGTTTGTTAGTAACAGAGTTTTCTGTTTCTCAACAATCTCATCAAGAACCACGTGAAGAGGAGGAAGCCCTTTCAAAACTCTGTATTAGCCAAAGTCTTCTGGCTTCTGGATGTCTGCCCTCTTTGCCTCTTAGTCTGTATTTTCCTTGCTATTGGTAATTAAGGTCTTATCCCTACAAGAGAGAAAGAAATGTTTTGTTTTGTTCTCCTTCTGAGTTTCCATACTGAAGATAAAGTACTGAGTCTACAAATGCTCAAACCATCGAGAGCACAGCAAGTTCTCACTCTTCTAAGCTCACATAAGAAAGGCAAGGTCCGGCATTCCCATCACCTTTTAAAGTTGCTACAGCGTCAAAGTGGCTCTGGTGATCACAAACCCAACATGTGTATAGTTAACACTTAAGTAAATTGCTTCCAAGAAAGGACTCAGATGCTCTAGGATTTGTTGGAATGGTTCAACAACAAAAAAAAGTAAAAAAATAAGATTTCAAATCCTGGTTGATTCGCCTGCAGGACCTCCATGAGATGGGTCCAACAGGAAACAATTCCATCTTCCAGAGTGGATACTCGTTTGCTTGTCCAGCCAGGAGTTTGGGAGAAGCCAGCAGGCAATGCAGTCATTTGGTAATGTCCTTCCCTCTGCCAAGGCGGATTAATGCTGGGAGATTTTACAACTGGTGAGTAATGGGTAGTGTTTACAGATCCTCCGAGGTCCCCAAGGTGTGATTATTTTCATACGTAGGTTCCAGCCATCATTCCCCCAAAGGGTGCTTTGTCATTTCCTCTACTCTTCCTTCACTGAACCCTCAAGACCATGTTACAAGGACAACAAGGTCCATAAGTCATCGCCAATCTCCTCAGAAAACCAACTGGTAAACACGTCCCAGACACTGCTGAAGTGAGATGTTTTTGTCCTGACAGTAAGCACTGGCTTCCTTTCGGATACTCTGGAAGGTTAGGAATGGTTCTTTATTAAAATGTGATTTTAATAGCCACCCTCTCACTCCCCACTTTGCTTTATTATGCCCCAACAGAACCCTCTCAGGGTGGTGTTAGATGTTCGAGGCCAATGAAGAGCTCAGTCCATGAGCAACTCCATATATGTAAGATGTTGTTTTAGAACTAATTGCTCTTGACACTTTTTTTTAACATTATTGCCATTCATTCCCCCAGCTGCTGTCATTGCCCCCACCCCAACTCTTCAATTTGTATTCTACTCCTTTCTGGATTTCATAGCTCTTTAAAAGTCTTCTGACATCAAAAAAAAAAAAGGCCACATTCTAGAGTTTGAGTTCTGTACACACAATAAAATTAGTTAAATAAATTCTGAAGGGCAAAGTGCTTGTCTAACATGCTCAACGCCCCTGGTTCATTCATTGGCCCAGCAAGAATATAAATGAATAAAAACCAAAAGGAAATAAAAATAAAATTAGCAGTTCAAGTTCTGTCTATGCCACCAACTGGCTTGGATCCCCCAATGATCTACCTAAAGTCTGAGTTCCCTCCTCTGTAAGCTGGAGATACTTGTTACCCCAGAAGATCAAGGGTGTGTAAAGGCTAGCTCTGCCCAAGTGAGACAGTGCTTGGTAATGCTAGTCACGGTACTAGTTAGTATTCAGTAACGGCTATCATTAGGGTTTCTTTATTAGTCGGAAGTGTCAGAATGCTTTGCTAAGGCCAGGTTCTGTATTCCTCGAAGAGGACTTTACAGCCCCTCACTGCTGGTTGAGCAAGAGCTGTGCAGTTGTCTCCTGGGTCTTATCCTTGTCTCCCTTCATTCATGGACCCGAGCCCAAATCCTTTTGTGAGGCTTCAGCACCTTCTTCTTCCTGGTCACTGAAGAGATCAGGAACGTAGGTCTGCTTTGAAGATCCCTTCAACTCCGAGTCGAATCTTAAGGTCACCCACAACAGCAAAGCCAGAATTGTGGAAAGCTGGGCCAAGTGTTTCTCAGAACCTGAGAAGTTCTTATCAGCAGATCCATCCCAGGAGAGTCACTGTGTTGCCTAAGCCAGATGTTGTGCCTGATATTAGGTAACCAAGGCCATAAGCCAGAGGTGCTGCCTTGACTGGTGGAGAATCGCACAGAAGCTTTGGGGAGGGGGGGATGGGTGGCTGATGCCCAAGCTGGGGGACCCCATTCTCAAAAAGTTCTTGGGCCATCCTGATGACCCCAGGCTGGGAAACCCAGCCCCCAGGTTGTTTCTCCAGTGCTTTGGTTCTGGACTGTCCTTCCTGAACCACATACCTTTGCCAGCTATCCTGGAACTGGTGAATTTTTGATAACAGTCACCACATGCTTCCAACAGATCACAGAGCATCAAGCTGCTGATTATGGCTTCTGAACCCCTTTGTCCCACACCTCACCCCGTTAGACCATGAGAGAACAAGGACATCATACTGGAGCCAAAGTAATACAATCAAGAGAGAACATGGGGTTGTAGAATCAGCAGCAGCTTGTCTGGAACAATGGATAAGAGTTCAAAAGATTTAAAGGCCGGAGACTCAACACTGATCAAAACGCAGATAAAAGGAGTGCTCTCTGCCAAGGCAATCTGACACGCCAGAGTACTTACTGTGCTGGTAACCCTAGTGGGGCCTTTGTTTTATATGAGAAAGGAAAGAGGAAAGAAAATAGAAAGAAGATTGTGGGGAAAGCCTTGATGTGGTTGAAACAAACAAGCAGGGCAGTGGCAGGGGGCCATATTGTTGAGAGATGTCTGCTCTGCCCTCCTGGACCTAAACATCCCCAGGCCACAGGTCCTTTCCCACATCCTGACCGCTCCAGAGCCATGGAACAGTGTTCTACAGTTAACAAGAACATCCAGCTAACCAACAAGACGACACAGATGGGCACCTGGAGACTGAGGGGGACGCTAGCAAGTGAGAATTCCTTCAGGACTGACCCTGGAGGCCAAGTTAGAGAGAAATTACTGAAGGCAAGCCCAAGCCCTGCACTCAGATTTGCTGCTCCCTGGGCTCTCCAGACAGAGCCCAGTGACTTCCTCTGAAGTTGTTCTTCCTGTATGCTCAACTGAAAACTAGACCTAGCCTCACCCAGAATCCTTAGATTTAAAAAACAACAACACAAACGCTCCAAACATGAGCATGCATCTCTTTCCGGACTTTCAAACACCCTTCTGGAGCACACCCTCTTCAAGCAGATTCCATCTCTGAACTTTATGAAAGGTTAGTTCAACATAGTTTCATAATCCCTCCCAAGCCCATTCTCTCTTTCCTGTGGCCTTCAAGGTCCCATCTTCCTGAGGATCCCTGGTCCCTTCTCTCAAGGACAGTTGGGAAAGTGAGTCTCCAGCTTAGCTTGGGACCCGCGCCTGCATGTCCAAATGCATCCCGGCTAGCCCCCAAAGCTACGGATTGCTGTGTTCTAACGAATTGAAATCGTTAAAATGATTTTAATTTAAAAAATCACAAATAACTTGTGCCTGTGGTACAGATCTCATTAAACCTCCTAGCTGTAAAACCCTATACTTTAGAAACGTAGCCTCTCCCTCCAAGTGACTTAAGAGCGGTCCAGGATCTGATTTACCCATTTTGGCTCTGGTAGCGGAGTAGGCCTCAGCCAAACAACTGTCTCCCCACAGTAGTGATACCCATCTTTAAGAGCACAACTAGTAGAAGCGACTGCAGCCGCAATGGAATGAACAAGCTCTGCCCGAGAAGGACCGCTTCCTGCTGCACACGTTCATTCCGCGGGGGCGGGGCAGGGTCCTGAGACTGGTGGCCATCTGTCACTTCCGGGACACCCTGGGACCTCACCGTGCCCTACTTTCCAGAGATTGGTTCTGACTCCTGATTAATCTGCACTTTCTGTCCTTAGGGAGATGTCATCTCTGCTAGAGACACCCCAACCAGATCTTTGATGCCTCCCCAAGACGGTCATGCCCAGGCCCACAAGGCCACATCCTGGTCTACCCACAGTGCCCCGGTTTGCTACTGCTGACTAGTTACATACAAAATTCTTTCCTGTCGTAATTGTAAAATTAGAACATGGGGCCTTTTAAAGGTGAACTATGAACTATCTCAGGAGTAGAGCCTGGCTGTGGGGGCAAAGCCCTGGGTTTGGGCTGTGGTGTCTCAAAGAAAACATTTTCAAGGGGGGGACCTTACATAATCATTCAAAGCCCTTTTCTCCAAACTAACAATCTGTCAACTTCGATGTATTCCTTTCCAGTCTTTCTTTCCCTCTGCAACAAATTTTTGGGTTTTTAATATTGCTCAGCTACAGACCCTTTATGAGTTTCGTTTTATTGTGTTTGTTTGCTTCTTAGCAAAAACGTGAATTTTTATAAAATGTTGCTGTAAAGCTTTTAGAGTAGTGTTAATTGATGTACCATCAAGTACTTAAATGTTATTTCTGTGTGGGGGCATCCCCTGTTCTGATTTTTCCAGTGTGTTGTAATTACTAAGCGCTGGATAGAAAAGCCTTTCAACATGACCCTGTACCCATTGGCCTGTGTTTGAGGGCTCATGAAGCATGCACACCCAATAGCCTGTCACCCTGCAGGTAGTGGAGTTACTGAAACTTGAAAAACCTCTGCTCTTTTCCCTATTGCGGATGGAAGGGAAAGAGAACAGGGGCAGGGATAGCTCCCACATCTATGAGCTAGGCCCTGGGCCTGTGTTGGAGATGGGGAACTTTACCACAGGGAAGGGACCAGGGGAGAGGGCCAGACATGGTCTTCAGTGGACAACTCTCTAAGAAAAGAAATGAGTAGTGGTTTTTGGAATATTGGTGACAAACACTCAGTATTCCCTTGGTCACAAGCCTCAGTGCTATTTGTAGGAATGGTACTTGTCTCTTTCACTGAAAGAACTGAAGTACGGTCGTAAGAACTAGCCTAAGTGAGCAGAGCTGAACACTAAACAACCCAGCTGCTGCCCTTCTTCAAGCCCTCGTCCCATGTTGGGAAACAGTTAGATTAAGTTTCTGGTAGATTCCAGGTCATGAATCATTTGAAACATCTCTCTGAGTCCCTGCCTGGGCTCCTATCTCCTGAAAACTAACCTGATGAGAAGTGAGGGTACAGAAGAGAGTGGTGGGAGAAAGACTGGTGGCTGAAGGATCGATTCAGGCCCCAGCGGCCTTTAGTCAAGACGTTCTTAGACACTCTGTCGGTAGATACCCTGGTTAGCAAAGGGCATGCCCTCCTGTTCATTGTGTTGGCATCAAGCCATTGTGGGTGCTGGCTGTCTGGGAGTGGCATCTATGACCAAAGCTTCAGCAGGAAGACCCTGATTTGGCCCATTTTGGCCATGGGGTGACTTTCTCTTTATGAGAGACAGTATGTCACAAAGTTTGTCTTCAGCTGGACCGGTGTCCTCAGTACTATCCTGTGAGGAAGGCTGGCTGGCCAACTGCATACACTCTCTTTCTAGATTTAAAATGGAGCTGGCAGGTTTCATTGTCAATGCACCCATTAGTTCCTGAGCCGTGTGAGACCTGCCCATGTAACAACAACATAAGGGTCCTCAGGAAGAAGACGGCCATGGTGGTCCTCTCTTCCCAGTCCCTGAGGCGGTGACTAGCAGCCCTCTCTCTCTTCGGAACAGTGCCCTTCCTGGCAGTGTAGCCGTCACCCCCTTAGTTCACTTGACCCTTGTCTGTGACCTCCTTCTAGGCAGAAAGTCACAGTGCCTGAGAGTGAAGACTTGGCCTTTTGATGCCGGCTCCCTTTAGTGACTGTTCCCGTTTCTGAAAGATGGCATCCTTCTTGCCACTCACTCGAGATTGGAGGAAAGCCAGCTCTATTCCCATCATGGCCAGTGAGGTCAGCTTCTCCAGGCCTGAGCTCCCCGCACCCTTCCCCTGGACACAGCCTTCTCTAGACTCTTGCTGACCCTGCTGTGTTGTCCTGTTAAAGGTCACCGGGTTTTTGAATTCTTTCCACTTCTCCTCCCTTCTTAGAAACTTAAAAATAACATTTATTTCCTCAGTGGTTTTGTATATTTCCATTTGGCAAACTTTATTTTGTTCTGCGTGTTTCTAAGGGAACAGAAACAAAAATGGCTTCTGTCCTACCCCCCTACACTGGCCTGCTCTTGTCAGGACCGGAAATGCCCTCAATCCGAAGTGGGTACACCCAACCACAAGCCGAGCCTCAACGCAGAAGCTACAAAAGCTACGCGGACAATGGGCATTGTTTGGTAGCTGGAACATCTACTGCTGGGCGCTTGCCTTAATCAGAACTTTTTTTTTAATAGAGCCATGCCACTTTGTCTGGATATAATTACAGTGCAAACGTGGTTTGCGTTATAACTATCACCACAACAACGGAGTCCTGTTATTAAAATGAAAGTGAGGATAGGATGAGAAGTCCAGACGAAGGGCAGTAGTTACCGGGAGGGGCTCTGGGGGCTGCTGCAGAACAGGAAGCCTTCTATTTGAAGAACGGGGTGGTACTTTCCATTCTACCACCACAATTCATTGGCTTTATTTATAGGCATATTTTTCTATATATTTGTCTGACTTTAATAAGTATGGCTTTAGAAAAAAAAAAGGAAAAAACCAAATGGGATTTGGTTGAGGTAGGCGATGGAGGCCGTCACTCCCTTCATGGGCAACATCACTTTAGAGTCCACCCTGTGATCTGCAGTAAGCAAACACCTGGACATGTTATAGAAAAGATAAGCGTGGGACCACGAGGCCTGGCTTCAAGGCATTTACAGTCCGCAGGCAGTTATAATATAAATGGAAAGTGCTCAATTAAAAAAATAGGTAATTTTTAATTCATGTATTAAGTATAAATAGTACTGGTTTTCATTTTGAAACATCCCTATGTGCATAAATATGTTTTGATCATATTCACCCCCACAGCTCTCTTGTTCCCCTTCCCCTGCTGGTCTCCCCTCTTCCCAGAGAGTCCGTTATTTTCACTTTTAATTTTCTTTTCATATTTCAGCTTCTCCTCCCCTTCCTCCCTCCTTCTTTTCATCCTCTTGTTCTGGTGACCCCAATGTATTTTACTTGGGTTTCTTAACATATCCCGGATTGACTGGATGGAGATCATTTACAAAAGTGTGGTCCCAAACAGTGGTTATACCACTGAAGAAAAGGTGCTCTTCTTCTCCCAGCAACCACGAACAACTGCCTGTAGATACTCAGGAAAGGACGAAATCTCGTGGGGAAATACCTACCTCTCACGGCAGCTCTGCGGAAGTCTTCTGTCAGTGAATATAAATGTTTGGAGACCAAGAAAAGCCCCGTCTCGTTCCCAAAAGAGCATTCCACCCCACTCCACCCTCCTTCTTTCTCATTCCTTCCTCCTCCTCTTCAATGATGTTTCCTGAGTGTCCGGCCTTTATACGAGCTGATCGTTCTGAGTTTCAGCAAATACACCACCCTAAGATGTGAACACTAGAGGAAGCCGGCTCAGGTGTGCAGGAGACCCATCTCTGCGACCTTTCCAGCTTTTGTGCATTATCCCGATTTGAAACGGAAAAGCCTATTTTTTTTTAATGTCATGAAAATGACAATGAACTAGAGGTTATTTTTGTGTTAAGGGAATTGGAAGGGATTTTATAGATAAAACGAAATTTGGAAAGAGCCATAAAGGAAGAATGAGGTCATTAGGAAAGGAAACAGGAAGGCAGGTGCCAGGGAGGGGGTACACAATACAAGGAACATGGCGTCTGTACAAGGACAGTAAAGAGTTCTGCAAAACTACACAATTGAAGAATCAAGAAGGAATGTGGAGTAAGAACGAAAAAGCAGAGGCACCTCAGAGCAAACCAAGTTTTAGGGTTTTATTTTTGGTTTGGTTAGTTTTTGGTTTTTTTGTTTGTTTTGTTTTGTTTTTCTTTATTTCATGGTGCTAGGATCATATCTTGACCATTAGACTAGTCCTTTACCGCTGAACTTATTATACCTCAGGTAAATGCTCAAAGTCTAAGAAGCATACACACAGTTAGTTCTGAGTTGTTGAAATCCATTGCTTTCCAGTGTGTGCTCACTGGAAAACAAAGAGAATCAAGTACAGTTAGATCAGCTCCTCCGCACACCGCGTGAGCCTGCAGAGGCGAAGAAATGAAACTGAGTGGTTAAGAAACATCCCCGAGTGCCCAGCTCAGTGTCTGCTCTCTCCTTTAACCACCTCAGAGCCTTGTGAAGCAGCTGCTCTTGTTTTAATTTACAGATAGGAAACTGAGAACTTGTTTGCGTCCAACAGATACAAAAGCCATAAATATAAGAAATAGATGCAGCCACCTGAGATCTCGCTCGTTTCCAACAAACACAAAGGTCATAAATGCATAAGGAAGGTGGATGCACTTAGTGCCAGAATGGGCTCCAGCCGTTAAAATGGAAGCAGCTTTACACTTACATTTTATTTAAATCTATTTTAACTGGAAAGAAACTCATCTGGGACTAATCTAAGTTCTTCAAGACACAATGGCCTTGATAAAACCATTTATCAAGTGTGTTTTATGGAATAATTCAGAGAAGTATGTTTGGCAAGGAGGTAATTATGTCAGAATCCCAAAGTCTAGTAAGTCTGGCCTGCATGGAGCAGACATGGTAGGAAAGGCTCTCCCCAGTCTTGGACAGTCGCCTTTCGTGAGGAGAGAGAAAGCACAGCTATGCTACATAGCTTGTGTACAGACATCCCAGCTCCTGGCCATGAATGTGTCTGCATCCACCTAAGAAATGAAAAGTATCTAGCATTACTGTCTTGGGGTTTTGAGATACACCATGACCTGCCTTCAGAAGAGGCAAATTGCTCTGTAATTGAAAGTCACATGGCTCGACAGTCAGTAATGTCATTTTTCTTTCCCCTGGTCACTACTTGGGGAAGACACAGTGAGACATATTTTGAAGGTATTATGTGGGATTTTTTTAGTGACTCCCTTAATCGGGCAGAAATGTAAAGTTCACTAACAATAACTGCCATTAGGAATTTTCCTTTTGTTGTTTTCTAAGATGTCCCTTCACCAAAATAAACCACAAAACCGTTTCCACCTCTCATTTGTGAAAGAGAATGAAATCCCTGAATGGCATTTTTGTTGAGCTGCAGACACTCTGAGCCCTATATCTGCAGCCTCGTGGTAGGCAGGCAGTTGGGCAATAGGAAGCGTTCTGTTCTCCATCTTGCCACTCAGCATCACGGGGTGTGATGAAAACTGGAACAAATAGGGAGATCACAGAGGTGCCAGAACGTTACACTTAGAAGATGGAATTATTTGAGTCAATCTGGAATGTCTGGTTCTTTGCTTTGGGCCTCATGGGTAGCGTCGAGCTGCAAAAACAAGCGGAACTGCCGACGAGGGATCCAGAAGAGTAAACACGGTCTTGTACCTTTGGAGAGAGATGCACATGTGTGTCTCCTGTTAGCAGGAAGAGGCCAGATTCTTCTACCTTTTCATGATTCAAAATGAAAATTGTTCAGCTCTGCTCCAAACCTGAGTGGAATTTGGAACTAGAGGTGGGTGGAGGGTTCCTCCAGCCTTTGCTTTACACTGTACACTGGGTTTTATTTGAAATGAATGCCCTGCCATGAGTCAGTGTCCTCTAGAGTCACAGATGAGTCTGTGGAAGGTTCATCCTTACCACTTCCTGTTATGTGACTTGACAGTGACTTGACAGTTATAAAGAAGATCCCAGCCAAGGCTAGGTGCCCTGAACACAGCTCTCAGATCCCCTGAGGAGACGATGGCACTTTAAAAGAGATGCAGATGTTGGCAGCTTCTCCAGGCATCTCCAACAACGCGCATCCTGGAGCCCAGCCACTGCCACTCCTTGGACTAATACTGCTACCTTAGCAAAAGCCTCCACCAAGGGGCAGGTCTCTCTTCTTGCCTGTCACCAACACACAAGGAGCACTGGACATTCTATCTTGTTGCCAGTGCATGTAGGTTATGGAAGTTGAGAAACTGTGGTAAAAGGTTTGGGGAAAAAGAAGAAAGAGAGAGAGAGAG
>LOEQ01007433.1:42669-62561 GCA_001685075.1 Bramus lutescens | reverse complement strand
ACTACATAATCACAATACCTTAATCAAGTTCAGAAATACATATACATATAACAAAATTGACCTTAAAATCCATACCAATGCAAGTTATTCATATCTATATCACAGATGACTTTATGGTCCTTGTTTTCCCTACTCTGGATCCAGGTGAGAACTGTGCATTGTGGAGAGCAGTGCTTCTTAACTTGTGGGTTGTGACCCCTTTCATGGGGATCGCATATCAGATACCCCGCATATCGGATATTTGATGTGTGATCCCCCTCTGTATCCTAGGGATATGTTTTATTACCATGGGTTAATAAAGAAGCTGCTTTGGCTTATGGCAGGAAAGAGTATAGGTAGGCAGGAAACCAAAACTGAATGCAGGGAGAAAGAAGTGGAGTCAGGCAGATGCCATGTAGCCACCAAAGAAGCAAGAAGTAACAAACCATGAGCCTCGTAGTAAAATGTAAAATAATAGAAATTGGTTAATTTAAGATGTAAGAGTTAGTTAATAAGAAGCCTGAGCTAATAGGCCAAACGGTGTTGTAATTAATACAGTTTCTGTGTGGTTATTTGGGTCTGGGTGGCCGGGAAATAAAGCCCAGTTTCCCCTTACAGATATTTACATTACAATTCATAACAGTAGCAAAATTATAGTTATGAAGTAACAACGAAAATAATTTTATGGTTGGGAGTCAGCACAACATGAGGAACTAACTGTTTTAAAGGATCGCAAGATTAGGAAGGTTGATTTCTCCTTTCAAGATAACCCCTTCCAGCTCCTTTACGTACTCAACCAGAACCATCAAAACTAGCCATCAAAACTGAAGAGAGGCAGAGGAAGGGTGAGGTGAAGCCGTGCCATCGGGAAGCACCAGTAGCCGCTGCAAAGTGCTGAGAGAAATGCGGTGGATAGCTCTAACGTGAGGTTTTTGTTCTGTTTTAACACGAGCTGCACATCCCCATCAGGGATGCACAGCGCCCAGCTGCACTACCGTGCAGAGCAGCCTGGGAGTTCGGCTCTTCTTTTCCCAGCAGAGACACTGCAGTCTGATGCTGTGTAGAGATGTGGCAAAACTTTTTTGAGTTGCAGATTCAGAATTTAGGTCCATTTAATGCCTTTTTCTTATGCTGGTGGGTTTTGTTTTGTTTTGTTTGTTTGTCTTGTCAAGTTAACACAAACTAGAGTCATGTGGGAGGAGGAAGCCTCAACTGAGGAAATGCCTGCAGTTGGCCTGAGGACTCTCTGTCTGACAATTTATTTGTTGATTGGGAAGGTCCATCCCGCTGTGGATCATGCGACTCCTGGGCAGGGGCCCTTGGGAGGTATAACAAAGGTAGTCAAACATCAAATTGAGCGCAAAGCCAATAAGCAGCGTTCCTCTGTGGTCTCTATTTCGGGTCTCTCCAGGCTCCTGCTTGAGCTCCTGCCTCGGTCTCCAACGGGGATGAACTCTAACCTGTAAGATAAAATAAACTCCCAAGTTGCTTTTGATTGTGGTTTTATCACAGCAATTGAGACGGAAACGAATGTGTTGGCTCATCCTCTCAAGGGATCCAAACGCTTTGGAAGGACCTCAGGTGCCTGTAATTATCCCCTTATCTGTCCAGTGTAAGCTCCACATTCTCCGCTCACCCCTCAAGGCCCCAGGCCCGCTCATTTGTAGCTCAAAGCCTGCTGCCTCTGCATTAAGGCAAACATTGCCTGGTAGGAGGAATGGTGTGCTAATGTTTCGGGCTCTCATCTGAAAAGAGGATTTAACAAGCTGATGTCGAGCATGCTACATGGCATGCAGGTCATAGGGCTCTTTGGGGCAAGAGGAAATTTCTCAAGGAAGAAGGCAGCAGGGATGGTGGCCAAGAGTTCCCCCATTCAGCAGGCTCACACTTTGTCCTAAGGTTACCACTATCTGCTCCAGGACAGCAGAGGAGTTTCCCCAGAGGAGGAATAGAAATCGAAGATGGGGGTGTCCTCTCACCCCGTATGGCATTCCTCTACAGTATGCATAAAGAAGTGTTTTAGTTCCTTCTTGAGTGCTTCCTACGGAGGTTTTACAATATGCCTGTTTCCACCTAGTACCAAAAGCTATCAGTTATCAACTGTTTTCAACAAGAGCACCTGGGCTGCACATACATTCAACCCTTTAACCACTTCAATGATCTAAATGGATGAGGTAGGTCTACCGCCATGTCTACGTGACATATTAGGATACAGGAGCCCTGAGAAATCTAACAGCTTGCCCTGGGTTTCCAAGGCCAGTGACCCTAACCATTTCTCTAAATTGATTCCTACTCTTACCTTGCAGAAGTGTAAGTCCTAAAATATGGAGCACATAATCTATATCTACTCACTCATCTAGCGTTTTTCTTCATTTATAACGGTTTGCAAAGTCGTTGTCTTGAAAATTTCGAGGCTTGGTTTTTGGCTTTTCCTATGCTCTATGTTTTACTTCTGGGGGGATCAGCCCAGACCTCCTGGGGAAAGATTTTTGCCAGAGAATGAAGGTAAAGATTCCATCTATAATTCACTCTGGGCAGGGAACTCCCCATGGCTACAGGTGGAATTTCAGAAGGGATTTGGGGTGGCGGGAGAAGGAAGACAGCTTGTTGGACCCAAGTAGAGACCCAGAGACAACACCAAAATGTTAGATAGATTATGCCCATGTGAAGACAGCAGGATAGCTCCCTTGAAGATCTCTCTGCTCCTTGCTTTTTGCCACTGATTCTGTCCCCCACTGAAGCTCAATTCCTGCTTCAGGGAAAACCCAGAAGTCATCTGTGTAGATTCTTTGTGTCTCTCTCCATCCTGTCTCCTTCCCAAGTCAGAAGAAAAGTTGTCTATTCCATCCAGTGTTTTAAGCCCCATTCTCTCCTTCCACCCATCACTATTTTTTAATTAACTTATCATTTATTTGCCTAACTATTTACTTATTTATTTGGGAATATGCATGCCACATGTTGGGTGTGGCTATTAAGGGACAGCTTTCAGAAGTCAACTCTACCCTCTCCCCATGGGGCTCGAGGACTGAACTCAAGTTGGCAGTCTGAGCAGCAAGTACCTTTAGCCACGGATGCAGATCACCAACCCCATCTCCTCTCTGTACACCCTACTGCCACTGGCTCCTCCTCCTTAGCACACCTTCATGCTGTCATCCCTCCATCCAAAAGCAAAGAGCTTCCCTCAGTTCCTGAAACTAGAAGTCAACTCATTTCTCTCACTGCCCAAAGTCTTGTCGTGGCTCTTATCAAACTTAAGATGAGATTAAAAAAAAAAACCCTCCTCATTGTGGTCAACAACGTAGACAATGGGACCTGGCCTCGGCCCTTTCTCTGGGTCATCTCCACTCTCCTCTTGCTCACTTCACTCTGACCCTCACGCCCCACACTCGTCTTCCTCCTTGTCTGTCTTGTTCTCTTTGTTGAGAATGCCGGTCCTTGTCTCTAAACTCATTCAGCCTTTGTTCTCCAATGTCACCCCAAAGCACTTCTGGAAAGAGGTTGGATACTGCTGGAAATCACCGTCCTAACCTGGAGCCTCACCCTCCTCCTCTTTATCCTGCTCTGTTTTCCCTGTGCTGTTTATCACCCGTCCAATCGGGTTTTATATGGCTTGTTTACTTATTTCTGATTTATTCTATTAGCTTAAATGGATTATGGAAGCAGAGTCTCGTCTTATTCATAGCTGTTTCCTCACTGTCTGGCACACTGTGAGAGCTGAATTAATAATAATTTAATAAGGAAATATATCCTGACAAACCCTAAATTGGTTTTTATCCTTTTTTTACTGATTCCGAGATTCATATTTCTCACTATTTTTGACTGTGTGTCCCAAAGGACGCTTGAATTCAGCATGCAGAAAGTTGAACTCTTTATTACGGCCACTGGCTTCCTAGTTGTCCTTTTCCCGTCGTTCCAAACTTAGGTGACATCACTATCATTCATCTGGCACACAAGAAACAGTGTCTGGGTTTGCTTCCGTACAGATTCCTCACCCCACAGCTGATCATTCTCCTGCCATTTCCATTTCAGGTTCCTAGTGGCAAACAATAAAATGTATTCTAGGAGAAAGAGAGAGGAAGAGAGAATGGGAGAGGTTATTAAATCATTAAGCCTAAGCTTGAGAAACAAGGCCCAGATTGCTCCACAAGGCTAGCCAGTGGAGACTCTGCTGTTGCCATGGATACAAGCCAAATCTGGGATGACACCAGCTGCTAGGACTGCTGCTCTCAGTGTCCCACCAGCAGCCTAGAACAGATTCCATGTGCCATCTCCTGTCTAGCCCCGTCTTCCCAATAAAGGTCCTGGCGACACCAGCTTTGAAGAGCTGGGTCTCAAATTAGAAGACCAGGAAAGAGTTTCCACCTTCATTATAGACAGACTCGTTAACAGAAAAGTCATCAGCATAGGAAAGGTGTGCAAGAGACATGTAGTAGATAAACACACACACACACACACACACACATACTCACATACTCAGTTACTGGAGTGTGTCATTAGATCAGCTGACACTGTCTCCATCATCAACTCCCCACCACTGACTTAGTTCTTGCCTTCAGTTTATGGTTGGGGAAGTATTAACCACCTCTCAACTGCCCCCCTTCATCTTTTGTTCCCTCTAGATTAAAGCTAAAGCCGTGTGTTTTAGAACAAATCTCAAGGTAGCTTACTCTCGTTTATGGTATTTTGTTTTTTGAAACTCTCTGTATGCTGAGCTGTGGTGGCGCACGCCTATAATCTCAGCACTAGGGAGGCAGAGGCAGTCGGACCTCTGTCAGTTTGAGGCCAGCCTGGTCTAGAGAGTAAGTTCCAGGACAAGCTCTAAAGCTACACAGAGAAACACTGTCTCGAAAAAACAAGCAAGCAAAAAAACAGAGACTATTGGGAATACAAAATTGAACACATAATGTCATGTGTTTGGAAAAATGCTTTGCACTTATTAGATGTTCAGTTACGTCTTATTAAAAGACCTTGAAGACCACAAACAAACAAATGCAAACCATGGCTCCCAGCTGGTCTGTTGGCGATCTAGGAGAAGAGAGGTGGTGACATCAGTCTGCTGAATCTCTGTGGGCCTGGTGGGTAGAAAGACGCACAGTGAAGAGGGTCATCTTCTCCCACACAGATCTGTGACAGTTCCATTGGGGAGGCGTATAATGCCTTGGGGCTTACTTTTACATTAAAAGGAGCTGGTTGGGTTTATGACAGTGATGTCAGGCTATGAGACTGCAAACATATCTCTGGAATGCATCTGCCCACTTGACTTGGAAGATTCCTCCAGGACTAGATGAGTACCAGCCCATGTCTGTGTTTTGCATCCCAAGTGAGGGGCCCGTGAGAAGATGCCTCTTGTCCACAGCCTGATGCGCTGTGACTGGCCATCATGTCTCCTGGGCTGGTCCATTGACGAGTTCCTTGAGTCTTTCTTAGATTTAGATAATAAGAACCTCTTAGACATCAACAACTCTGCATGCCTTGTGTCATTCAATATTTGCCACAGTAACAAGAAACTGAGTTTTTACTCTAATTGAGGGGTATAGTATATATGCATAAAATCAATATATTTTAGCTGTAGAATTTAAGAAATAATAAACACAGAATTTTAAAAACCTGGACAATTAACCACTGTTATTAAGCCCTCTTTCTAAGTATCCACTCTGCATTGCAAGAGTAACAGCATATGACTGAGCAGGGTAGCAAGTGCCTTTAATATACAAATACTCTGAAGGCAGAGATGGGGATTTTGTGAATCTGAGGCCAGCCTTGTCTGCATAGGGAGCTCCAGGTCAGCCAGGGCTACACAGTGAGAGCCTGTCACTGTGTGTGTGTGTGTGTGTGTGTGTGTGTGTGTGTGTGTGTGTGTGTCCAAACCCAACAAGCAAATAGAAACAGCATGTAGATGTTAGATTCACCATTTCTTGCTCTTTATAGTTGACCAAGAGTATTAAAATCTGAGACATAGTTGAGCTAACTTTGTCCTTTGGATAAGTAGGATTACAGTGCTGGCAATCCCAGCAGCTTGTATCTCTTTATCTGTATTGTGGTCTCTGAGATTTTCCCATGTTGATACATGCAGCATTAGTTGGTTCACTTTTTCTGTCATGTAAATATTCCTTTGTATAAATGTATCTATTCTACTCTTTTTTAATTTTATTGATTTTTATTGAGCTCTACATTTTTCTCTGTTCCCCTCCTTGCCTCTCCCCTCTCTTTCAACCCTCTCCCAAGGTCCCCATGCTCCCAATTTACTCAGGAGATCTTGTCTTTTTCTACTTCCCATATAGATTAGATCCATGTATGTCTCTCTTAGGGTCCTCTTTGTTGTATAGGTTCTCTGGGATTGTGATTTGTGGCCTGGTTTTAAAACCACTTCACATCTATTCTACTCTTACTACACAGTTGAAGTACAGTCAGTTAGTGCTGATATACACACTGCTGCTAGTTACTTTCTTATATGCTAATCTGCAGTTTCTCTAAGTCTAAGACCAGTAATGGACAGATTTAAGATATACATAGTGTGGAGGTTTAAATAGGAATTGTCCCCAATAGGCTCACAGATTTGAATGCTTGGTCACCAGGGAGTGACCTATTAAGAAGTGTGGCCTTGTTAGAGTAGACATGGTCTTGTTGGATGAAGTATGTCAGTGGGGGTGGCCTTTGAGGTTTCAAGCCAGGCCCAGTGGCTTTCTCTCTTCCCGCTGCCCATGGATCCTTATGTAGAACTATCAGCTTTTTTTTTTCCAGCTCGAAGTCTACCTGCATGCTGCCACACTTTCAGCCATGTTGATAATGGACTAAACCTCTGAACCTGTTAGCTAGCCCCAATTAAATGTCTTGCTTTGTAAGAGTTGCCATGGTCTTGGCATCTCTTCACAGGAATAAAACACTGACTAGGCCCACAGGTTAATTTTATTAGGGGGTGCAGAAGGCTTTTACAAATGCTTATACCAAATGAAATTTCTGATAACTGTGGACTAGAGATCTCATTGTTCTGCATCTTTGTCAGTATTTGGATTTATCAAAAAAAATTTTTTTGCCTAACTAGTTTACATGAAATTGTAATTCTGCTATAGGTTTTTCTGACTTCTGAAAAAAAGAGACACACTATTAAGGATAATTCTTCTCATTCCTGCCTTACTTTCCAATTTTCTTACTAGGTGGTCTTTGTGGGACACTTCAGTATACTCAGAATTGTGGGCTTTTTCATTTCATGAGCTGGAATATTGCATTCACCTTAATGAATTTTCTATTCTCTTTGTATTTGAAGGCCTTATGATGACAGATATTTAACAGGATTGAATTTTCTATTTTTCTTGGCTCTATATTTCTGTATCTCACTTGAAGAAATTCTCCTTTGTCATAACACCATAAGGATGTCCTCCTAATTTGTCCTCTGAAAGGTCTTTTTTCTCTTCACCTTTTTCATTTAAGTTTTTATTCCACTTGGCCTTGATGTCTGCATATGGTAGAAGGAGAAATCTGACTTGCCTGCACAAGAATAACTGACTGACCCAACACCATGTATTTTTCCACATTAATCTACAGTGGCTAGTCTATCGTAGAGTTTAGAGTTTCCATATGTGCTTTGGAAACTCTATTTAGAGACTTCTAGTTGGTTCCGTTTGACTATCTGTTCCTCCATCTATACCAGATAATTCCTGTTGTTTTATTATGCTCTGGCACATGGTAGAAAAGTCTCCCCAGTTTTTCTTCACCATATTGGCTGTTCTAGACCTTTGCTCCCACACAGAAAGGTACGTTGTAAAGTTCTAGGGAAATCTCCAAGATAACATGAACTGGAATATATGGGGTGTTAATGTCTATCAATTTGTGCAGTATCAATCATCCTGTTGTCAAGGTCGCCATACAGCTCCATTTTCTAGGTCCTTCATAATGTATCTTAATAAAGTTTATTATTTTCTCTGAAAACCACGTTCACATTTTTCTGCTTGGATTTCCTTCTACATACATCTTATAGTTTTTCCACTAAAACACACACTTGGATTCCCTGGGTCCTGACTGATGGAGGTCCAAGCTGCTGTTCTTATGAGAGGATGAACATTGCAATTCCTCTTCCTCTGCCATGTTCTGAGTCCTCTATTACTGCACAATGACTTTCATCGGTTCTAGAAGCCCAGTATGTCCTCAATCTCCTCTTCCATTATATCTTTATATAATTAATATATTTACTTTAGCTTTCTTTTTTCTTTTTAACACTGACTTATGTTTTATTTTGTGTGTATAGGTGTCTCTGGAGACCAGAAGAAGGCTTCAGATTCCTTGGAACTGAATGGTTTGGCTACGACATGGGTGCCGGGAATAGAACCCAGCTCCTCTGGAATAGCAACTAGTGTGCTTAAGCTCTGAGCCATCTCTCCAGCGCCTACTTTAGCCTTCTTTTGGTTTAAAGCTTCCCTTCTCATCCTTCAACAGTCTTTCTGCCTCCTTGTTCTGGTTCTCTCCCTTCCAAACCACACCCACATGGAATTTAATTTTATTCCGCCTGTAATTTTGTCTTTTTGATATGCATGATATCAGTCATTTGAACTTACCACAGCAAATGCTAACGTATTTGAATTTGAGTCCACCACAGCATCACATGACATCTGTCTAGCTTTCTCCCACCTAACCCAACCCCGACTCCATCCTTGCCTCTTTTGAATTGTTTGGATTTTTTTCCTGCCTATTCTTCACATTTAAATGTTGTTTAAATACTTTTAGACACATACAATTAGCTTTGCTTTACCCACGTACTTAATGGCACCCTTGCTCATCACTCCTCTGCAGAAGGCCACTCTTACTGAAAGGTAAAGATTAACTACCTACAGAACGTGTTTCTAGTCTGTCGACAGAAGACTAGAAATATTAGTCTACTATATTCTGGTTTTCACTGTCGTTGCTGGAGAGAGGGAATTATTGGAACACTGACTCTTGGAACGTAACCAGTGTTCGCTCTTTGGTTGTTGTTTAAGTAGTAGCTTGAGATATAGTCCTCCAGTTCTAAGACTTGTGACTCAGTGGCTCCTAGTGTACGTAGTTATGCACACACAATCACCAGCTTCCAGCGTTTTACAACTCCTGGGTAACCTCTCTTCCTCCATGTCCAGGTTTGTATGTTCTGTCTGTGAAGGGGCTTTAGCAGGCCTGAGCATGGCTAGCATGACCCTGGCAGGCCTTGTCTTCTCCCTATGCTAAACCATAGAATAAATCCCTAAAGCTAGCCACCGAGATCTATTCCCTTATTTAGCCATTTTCTCTTCCTGAGGCTGACCACTAGGTCAGCTATCAAAGTGTTGAAGTCCAGCAATCAAAAGCCCCCCTATGGCTACCCTAATTAACTTGCCCAACCAAAACCAACTCATGCTAACACAAGGTTCCTTCTTGTCCCTTTATAAAGTGCCCTTTGGTTATAAGCCACCACACCTGTCTCCTCTCTATCCAGAGTAGTCCTTTATCCCTCCAGGGCCAATATCCCTTCCCCCTTCCAACTCCCTTGCTCCTTTCCTCCCCTCTCCTTTGCCTATCCCCTGTCTCTGTCCCTCTGAGGTGAAAAAATCTCCTTTGTGCTGAGAACATGGTGTTGATGAGTCCTGGGCAGACTCCAGTCCCTTCAGTTTGTACATCACACATGAATGGAATATTGCACAGGATACATGGTTTCTTATTGTGACTGGCTTCTTTCACTTATGCACAGCCCTTCAAAGGTTTATTCATATAGAATGTCAGTCTTCCCTCCAATTTATGAATGCATAATCTTCCTCGATGGGTAGATATGCTGTATTTTGTTCATTGGTTGATAGACTGTGGGTTGTTTATAATCTGGTACTGATCTCTCTAATTTTGCTGTGAGCACAAATATTCTAGGCTAGTGTGAATACATGATTTTGAAGTATGCACTTAGACAATGGAATTTTAGGGTGTTTTGGTGATTTGAGTTTAACACTGTAAGGATATGGATATGTCAAACTGTTTACCAAAGTTGCTGCACAATTCTTTGATGGATTTTAAATTTTGCATTATAATTTGTATCCTTCGGTTTATTTTTAAATGTAAAAGTGTGGATTTTAGACATCATTAGAATTTCTGGAACTAAACATTATAATTTTCTTATTGTTTTATGCAGGAGAAAAAAAACTCAGTCGGTAACTCTTCTATGTTCTACCAATTATTTCCTGTGGGCTGGGAAGTAGCCCAGGTTGAAAAGTTCTTGAACGGTGATCTGGACTCCACCCTTAGCACAGCACAAACTGGATATGGTGGCCCTTGCCTGCAATCCCAACACTCAAGAGGAAGTAGAAAAGTCGGTAGCTCCAGAGCATCCTCAGCTATATAGAAAGCTTGAGGCCAACCTATTCTACTTGAGACTGGGCTGTGAAACACACTTTGTACACAATGTATTCTCATTGGTTAATAACAAGCTGGCTGGCCTATAGCTGAGCAGGAAGAGACTAGGGGGAGAGCCAGGCTAGGAGGATGCTGGGAAGAAGAATGGAACTCTGAGGAGTCTCTAGCCAAATGCAGAGGAAGCAGGATGTGTAGAAAATGAGACAAGCCAGGAGCCATGTGGTAGAACTTAGATAAGAAATATGGGTTAATTTAGGTTGTAAGAGCTAGTTAGTAATAAGCCTAAGGTATCTGCTGAGAGTTTATAATTAATGCTAAGTCTCTGTGTGATTATTTGAGAGGTGACGGGCAGTCCAGATGAAAAACTCTGCCTACAAGACTGCCTCAAGAATAAAATAAACAAGTAAATAAAGTATGCTGGCCTTTCTAGTCTATTTCCATCTACTTTCTTGTTCTGTTTATTTATCTTTTTGTGCTACATTCTGATTAATTTATTTTTATCTTCCAGTTTGCCAATTTTCTCTTTAGTGCCAATGTCGTTTATTTAGTTCTCACCTATTGAATTTTAAAGTTCAATTAATAGTTTTTATTATTATTTCTTTTTCAAGTTTTTTAGGGTTCTTTTGCAAATCCATTTTTGTTCCATGAATATGTTTTCAGACTTTTATTTAATTTCTTAAATCAATTACATACAGTCTTTAGAATTCACTATGTCTGATTTTTCTGATAACTGAACATTGTGGCTTTGCTTCTGTTGTCATTTTTTTTCTTCTTCATTGTCTTATTCATAGTGTCCTGTTCCCTAGTCTGGGTTTTATTTTATTGTGAGTTGCTTATTTTCTTTGTAGTGTTATCTGCAAAATTCCTCGAGGGCAGGGCTAAAGTTGAATTCCTTTCAAGAGGAATCAGCTAGTCTTGCTTGTATCCTAGGGACAGTGAGCTAGCATTACTTAAGCTACATTCTTCACTCAAAGGTTTCCAGCCTGCTGAGCCCTGGAAAGAGCACAGGACCCCTCACCTGTGTGAAGCACTCTGGCTAACACGCAGGTCTAGAGAGGAATGTCCACCCAGAGAAGCCAACAAAGTGCACAGAAAGGATTCTGGGTCTCTTAGAAAGTTGCATTGTACCGAGAAGCAGCTGCTTCTTCCTGTTCTCCCATGTCAGCTGCCCTGCAAAATAGCAGCCTTAGCTGAGCATAGTAGCACCTGTAACCTATTACCCTAGCAACATACCTTAGAGGCCAGCCTGGGCTACAGAGCAAGTTCAAAACCAGACTGATCTGTGTAGCAAGTTCAAAGCTAATCTGAGCTATGCAGGAGACTGTGTCTGAAAGAACCAAGGATGGTGCTGGAGACATGGCTCAGTGGTTCAGAGCACCAACTACTCTTCCAGAGGACCTGGAATCAAATCCCAGCACCCACATGGCTGTAACTCAAGCTCCATGGTGTCTGGTACACTCTCTGGCCTCTACAGGTGCTGCATGCATGTGCATAGTCATACATGCTGACAAAGCACATGCCAAAAGACATGCCAGGGCCAGTCTCCATGGTGGACTCTCACAGGGACCTAGAGAAGAGGGTAATGGCAGACAGAGACAAGAGACTCTGAGTTCATTTCAGAAATGAACCATTTCCCCGCACTGCTGTTTATATATTGTTTAGCTAGCTACTAAAGAGACCACAGTGAGCAGAGCAAGCCTGATAAAACAGTGTCTGTCCCCTTTATCTGAGGTCCCAGCCCTTGTGCCTTGCTCTGTTTCAGACGACATTCCTCCTCAGCTTTATCTTGTCCCTGTCATTTTCTGCAGTCACAGAGCCACATCTGGGCCAGGGTTTGTGTCTAAGACCCATCTGGACCCAACACATACACATAAAATAAAAATCAATACACCTTTGCATTTTAAAGTTAAATGCATCAAAAGACCAAGGGCTGAGGAAGGATCTCAGTCACAGAGTATTTGTATAGCATGGGCTAGACCTGTGTTTGGTCTCTAGCATCTCTGGCACCCTAAGAACACAATAAAACTAAAAAACAAGCAGCAGAAACATTACCTACAAACCTAACAATTCTGTATTCTATAACAGGGAGAGACAGGAAAGGGAGTCTTATAGGGATCAGCCATGATCAGAGATTTTACCTATTTGTAGAGCCTTTATGTCTTCATTTAACAAACACTTGTGGAATACGATTCACCCTGGGGGAGGTGTTAAAACAGACTAGATGAGGCAGATGAAGCCAGCTGGAAGGAGGTGGGGCAGTGCCACAGAGGGGTGGGCACTAGATGCCACAGGAGCCCTAGACAAGTCAGGGTCAGGAGACACTGCCTTAAAGATGGCAACTAAAGCCGGGTGTGGTGACCCACCTGTAATGCCAGCACTTGGAGGGCACGGGGCTAGAGGCAGAGGATCAGAAGTTCAAAGTCATCCTCCAGTGCATAGTGAATTCAGGCTAACCTGGGCTACATACAGCCTTGCTGCAAGCACCTCCTTTTCTCAAGAGACCCGATATCTTAGATGATACCCAAGAGCAAAGAATTGACCAGGCAGGCGGGAAGAGACATCAGTGTTTAAAGCACAGAAACTGCTTACTAAATGTCCCAGGGCTTGCACAGGAGAGATACCTGTAGAAGGCAGGCAGGGGCAGAGGCCTTGCTAGTTGCCTGAAGTCGTTTGGACTGTGTCTAGTGGTGATAGGGAGCTATGGGGTGTTTTAAGGAATGTCCGTTTAGGGAAAATTCTCTGTCTGCATGATGAAGAATGCATTACAGGACAAAGGTGTGGAGCTGGGATAATGTTCCTCCCGGCAGAACAGCAGGAAGGCAGTGTGGTCTCTGACCGCGAGGTGGAGGCACAAATGCAGCAGGTCAGGGCTGAGCTTGTCCACGGGACTCAGAATGTTTTCTCCATCACATGTTCAACCCCTTTTCTGTCCTTTACACTTTATGGGCAAAACGCTGACTTCTTAAAATTCCCCCAATGTACAAGATGCCCTGGCCCACTGTTTGCCCTGAATGAAACTACTCATGGTTGACTGTTTCAAACACATTGTAAGTCTTCCCTGAACCTGGACCCCTCTCCCCCTTGGGTGTGCTCCACAGACGGAGGCAGGGGTGAGCCTCCTTTCTGTGGGATGCCCAGGGCAGATGGCCGGCTCTGGCAGTAGGAAGGGACATTTCTGCTCCTCTTCATGTGTCAAGGCGTTGGCAGGGAGCCAGACAGCACCCGGCCCCTCTCGCTTGTCAGAGAACCTGTCTCTCTCAGCATGATTTGTTCTTTCCGCCTTTGAGGTTTGGTAACGCCACCCAAAGTTTCAGCCAGAAACGTAGCTGCAGGCCAATGCTGACAGAACATCCTGGTGATTTTCCAACATGAGGAGCCCAGGTGTGCTATTTTTGCTTCTCCTCAGGCCTCCACAGCAGTCATTGCCTACAGCAGGCTAGCAGGCAGCCTCTCCTCCTCCAGGTCACTGCTGATTGCAGTCCCCAGGGCAGCTACCATTGTGCAAGAAAGGGCCTTCCGGAAGCAACAGTGGTGGTCTTCTGGTAGCAACACCGGTGGTCTTCATTGCACTTTCCAGACCAGCTGAGAGTCCCTGAGGGGTGACTACCACAAAGACACTCAGTTCCTTTAAGACAGAAGAGGCAGCAAGGCAAGGGGAAAGCTCTATAATCCCATGTTTCCAGGACCTGGGTTCAAATCCATCCTTGGCTAACTCACTGGGCATTAAACTTTTGACAAGTCAGAACTTTACTTCCTCACCCATGAAAACCACCGTAAGCATGGAGATGAGAAAGACTGCTTTTGAAGAGCTGTTGAGAGTATTAAAGACAATCATGAAAGGAATCTATTGTGAGCAAACATCAAGAAATTGACAGTTATACTTAGCACTGTGTTTTATAGGCATTGACTCTTAGGGGAAGGATACATGAGTTCAGAAGGTTCCCAGGGTGGATCTAGAGAGATGGCTCAGTGGTTAAGGGCACTGGCTGCTCTTCCAAAGGACCTTGGTTCAATTCCCAGCATCTACATGGCAACTCACAACTGTCTATAACTCTAGTTCCAGTGGATTAGACACCTTGACACAAATATACATGTAGGCAAAACACCAATGCACATAAAATTAAAAAAAAATGAAATGAAAAAAGAAGGTTCCAGGGCAATGTGTGGACATGTGGTTTCATGCCATGCCAGGCAATGAGGCCAGGTCAAGGAGGGAGGCATCCAGGTTTAAGACTTGCCTTGAAGAGGAAGGGAATCTAGGACAGGAAGGAGGATAAACAAGGAAGGTAGGGTGACTGTGATGAAATCACACATGTGGAAATGTCATAGTAAAATTTGTCATGATTTGAACAGGAATATCCTACACAGGGTATTTTACATGCATGTAATAACAGTCAATAAGAAAGAGGCTGTGAATTAGAACAAGAGCGATAAGAGGTGTGCAAGAGGGTTTAGAAGGAGGAAGGGGGAGGAGGATGATAGAATTATAATCTAGAAAACAGAACAAAACACCCCAGCCTTTTCTCCATTCAGAACATTCAGAAGATGAGGCCTAGCAGGTGAAAGGAGGTAGAGGCCAGGGGAAGTGATCTTTAGAAGGTTCACTCTGGCCCCATTTCCTGCCTTCTTTACAACCTCAGCCGCAGGCTCCAGTTGCCATGGACTCTGCCAACCCTTCCCCATCTTGATGGCCTAGAAACACGAGCTAAAATAGCTCCTTCTGCCCTTATGTGGTTTCTGTCAGGTGTTGTACAACAGGAACTAATTCAAAACCATCATCTTATACAACACACACACCCTTCCTTGTGTTTTCCTTGTTCTCCACGGGACAGCACAGACGTCAAACAGTCAATGGTTTACTTCTTTGGGCAAAGAATGGACTTCTCAGTTTCAAAGCCCTCCTCTGTCTTCTTTATGAATTTCTTTACATTGTATTCTTTTACATTGTTATTTCTTAGTTATTATATCCAATAGCTTCAGGTATTTTGTTACAGTGAGGCATCCATCCCTTCCCCCTCAGCACAGTTGGCTGAGGAAGTCTCCCCCTCATCCCTAAGAGGTCTGTTCTGGGCATTTCCTCATGTACTTACTGCAAGTTGGTATCTCAATCCAACCACAATCTTTGTTCTGGAGTCAAGCCACACAGGGAGAATTAGAAATGTATATTGGACATACAATTTACTTTGGGGGCTTACAAGCTTAAGATCCCCACTGCAGTTGTGCCTGAAATTAGGAGGAAACAGGATGCTGCAAGGCCCCTTGAGGATAATCCTCAGGGATTTGAGCAATCCTTCCAGCCAGACGTTACAATGTGCTAACACCCTTGTGAGTCATGAGCTAACTCATGGTCAACGCTGTTTGGAGAACAGGATGAATAATTGAAAGTAACTATGTATTTGCCTGAGTCCAAGCCTAACCCGGTATTTATTCTGTTTTCTTGTCTCTGTTTCCTTAAAACAAACATGTCCATTTTCCCATTTCCCTCCACATAGCCTGTCTAATCCTTCATTAGTTCTTAGAAGAGAGTCCAAAAGCTTGAATACAGTCTAAGAGCTCCTTAGGGTGGCCTTGCCCACAGCCCTAGTATCTCTGGGCTAAGCTAGCAGACTGGACATGAGGGTGGTAACACCCTTAGGGGTACATGTCCGAAACCCACAAATTTGATTTTCTTTATTTTTTTATTTTAGAATAAGTTCAGACTCGCAGACAAGTTACAATAAAATAGAATATCTTTATTTCCTTAACAAGCTTCCTTGAATGCTGGCATTTCATACAACCTTAGTACATTGATTAAAACAGGCAAAGTAGCCGTGGCACAATCCTATTAACTGAACTACAGTCTTCACTTGAATTATTGTCATTTTCCCCCAACCCCATGTCTGTTCCAGGTCGCTGTGTTGACTTAGACTCCTTGAAGTTGTGACAGTGCCACCATCTGTTGAAAAGCTTTTCATGACCTAGGCTCTTTGGAAAAGAACCAACCAATGAGTTACTTTGTAAAATATCCCTCAATGCAGAATTGTCTGATATTTTTGCACATTCAGATGAAATTAAATTCTTTTGGCAAAATTACACAGGAAATGATGTTTCACACAGCTTCAGGAGGTCCAGAATGTCGTTATGAGTTATTACTGGTGACATGAACCTCGAGCATCACTCGCTAGAGTCGTCTTCATCCTCATGCTTGCCTCGTCACGTTTGTTCCTCTTCTATAATATTCTTAATTCTTAGTGAACACAGACAAGACTTGTGGGCTAATATAAGTTATAAGAGGTAATAAGAAGCCTGAGCTAATAGGCCAACCAGTTTATGATTAATGTAGACCTCTGTGACTTTCTTTGGGACTGAACAGCTATGTATGCGGGCAACTGTTTTGTAGCCTGCTCTGTTTGTGGGACCCCGGCAGTTGGACCAGGATCTATCCTAGTGCATGAACTGGCTTTTTCGAGCCCAGTCTCTATGGTGGGATGCCTTGGTCAGTCTTAATGGGGGGAGTGGTGGGGTCCTGCCTCAACTGATTGTGCCAGGCTTTGTTGATTGCCCATGGAAGGCCTTACTTTTTCTGAGGAGTGAATGGGAGTGGGTTGCGGNTACTTCAAACCTCAAAGTAGTGGTGGTGCACACCTTTAATCTCAGCACTCGGGATCTCTGTGAGTTCAAGGCCAGCCTGATTTACAGAGCAAGTTCCAGGACAGGCTCCAAAACTACAGAGAAACCCTGTCTCAAAAAACAAAAAGGCACTTTAAACCTAATGAGTTCCAGGGTCATTTACATCTTAGTCAGTGGTAATCCACATTTCTGGAGCTCGAGTCAGAACTCTTGCTGTTGTCAATTCTTCTCTTCCTCTCTAGCTGATGTGGGAGTCCCCTCCGTGTGCTGTGACTACCACCAATGAATAAAGAAACTGCCTTAGACTGTTGATAGGGTAGAACTTAGGTGGTTGGGGGAACTGGTCTGAATTCTGGGAGGAAGAAGGTGGAGTCAGAGAGAGACACCATGGATCCAACACCAGAGATGTGCTGAAACTTTGCTGGTAGGCTAAGACCTCGTGGTGATACACAGATTAATGGAGATGGGTTAAATTAATATGCAAGAGTTAGCCAATAAGAAGCTAGAGCTAATGGGCCAAGCAATGATTTAATTAATACAGTTTTTGTGTGATTATTTTGGGGCTAAGCTAGCCCGGCGGCCCAGAAGAACAAGCACCCTCCTCCTACATCTAGCTTCATCCAATTGATCATAAAATGAAAACTCTTATATTCAAGTTCTGACTGGGACCTAACTTCTTACCACCTTCTAAGCCACCACCCTGGGCTAAATCATTACTATCATCATCTACCTGGGATGTTATAGTTGTCATACAACTCGTCTCTGATTTTGGCCTTGACCCTAAAATCTTCTATTCCAACATTTCAAAACTGTAATTCTGACCGTGTAATTCCCTTGCCTGAAACCCGATGCTTCCCTAAACTGTCCCACTAGAATCTAAAGTCCTTTTGCAGAGCCCTTCAGGGATCTTTGATTTAGACTGCCTGCCTCTCCCACGTGCTTTCGTGACCTTATCTCCTACAACAAGCTTCCCATCCCTTATTTGAAATGTGTTTTGGATTTCTGATTTTTTTTTGGAATTTTGGAATATTTGTATATACATAGTGAGATATTTTGAGGACTCACCCCACGTGCAAACACGGAATTCATGTGTTTCACAGACGCATGGCTGGAGGTCACCTTACACAGTATCCTTGGTGCACCTGCGCTGTATCTGCCACGTGCAGCATGAGGTATGGAATTTTCCACCCAGGTCACATTGGTACTCAAAAGGTTCAGATTTTAGAGCCTTCCAGACACCAGATTTTCTCGTTATAAATGTGCTATACTCCACCCAAATTCCTGCTTGTTCCTTGAAAATCACCAAGAATTTTCTTACTTTAAGCTTTTTACTTAGTAAACACAGCATGCACATTTGTGCACAATTTTAACCTTGGTTTGCTTATTTTCCCCTCAGAAAATGTGCAACTGAAACCATTGTTCAAATGGAAGCTCTCAGTCATCCTTAACAATCCCTGCCCCTGGCCCCTTGAATCCCATTCTCCCTTTCCCCATATGTGGTACTCAAGCCCACCCCCTTCAGCTCCACTGTTGTAACTGATTGGCCTTGACCCCTCCCATGTGATCTCTTTGGTCACTGCCAGTCATATGTACCCATTGCAAACCAGGTGGGGTTTCCAAACTACAAATCTGATCCAATTACTGTCTTGCTTAGACCTTATTTAGTGACTCCTCCTGGTCGAATACAAATGACAATTTTTAACGTTGTCTCCATGGCCCTCCTGGTGTTTCCTCGCTTTGGTCAGAGCTTCTCCTGGATCCCCAGTCTCAGCTCTTTTGTTGTATGCTAGCAAAGAGCCTTGCTTTCTGCCTAAAGAACAATCACTCTTACTTAGAACTCTGTGCCTGTGGTATGGTTATCTGTCAAATATCTAAGTCTTCCACCACAATGTAAATGTTATTATAACAGAGACCAAAAGGCTTGGCATGCAATTGGCATTCAATACATATTTGTTGTCTGGGTGGGTAAATAGACATACCATTGAAAATGAAATCATGCTCCTGAAAGACAAGTCTGGTAGATCAATTAATAGGAGGAGGAGGAAGAGGGAAGGGAAGAGATTCTGGATAATGAGACCAGTGGGCAGCAGAGGACAGGAAAGAGGAAATGAAATCCTAAATTTGGGTGTTGAAAGAGGATACAGAAAGCAACTGTCTTTGGTGAGACCGTGTTACGCTTCCAATATACCAGGTAAACCACAAACAGCCCAGCAGTACCCAAGACTCCATGCCCGGTGCCAGCTGCTCACCCTAAGAGTGGGTGGGAAAACCAACAAACACTTGGCCTACTGAGCCGTCTCAGCACCGAGGGAAGTTTTGTGGGACAAAGGCACTTTCTAGGACAACTTGTCTCTTAAAAAGGCGAAGCCACTTGAACAACAAAGATGCTCCAGTACTGCCATACCATCCTCAGGACAGCAGGGGTTCGTAACAAAGCTGGCGCCTGTGTCTTTAACAGCCTCTGGTGTACTTAGCTGCATTTCGAATTCAGATGGCTCCATTACTACAAGAAGCAACTTCATTACTAAGAGGGCCCGGAGCCCAGACTACACACTAGCTCCCTGTCATATAATTTAGCCTCAGTCATACCTCAGACAATATTTATACAAGGTCACTTCTTCAGACCATGTCTAGCCTGCCCAAATGACAATATTATTTATGCCAAATGCTTCTCCTAAGGGATGGAAAACTGCCAATTCTGGTTTAATAGGCTATACGGACAGGCTAGAAAAACATCATTTGTAGCACACACAGTTTAAGAATTTAGTGTATAACTATGAATACAGACTGATCATTGGAAACATGGCTGAAAACTGGTCCCAGGAAGAAAAAAAAAGCCACAAAAGCACTAAGGTTTGGATCTTTCCTGCCTGATATTAGTTTTGGAAGCCACGGGTTTGGCCAGAATTATGAATGCACAAGAGAGCGCTCCCTCAGACGTTCGTGGCTACCTGAATATCCAA
>LOEQ01007433.1:10053-38065 GCA_001685075.1 Bramus lutescens | reverse complement strand
ATCTATCTATCTATCTATCTATCTATCTATCTATCTATCTATCATCTATTTTTGTACAAGGTCTCACTATGTAGCCCAGGCTGACCTCAAACTGGCAATTCTCCTATCAACAGCTTCCCTCTTTCTGGGATTATAAACAAGTAAGACTATATCCATCTGCTTATTATATACTTTATCTTCACATTTTGCATTTATTTATTTATTTACTTGTCACACTGGGCTTGAACCCAGAATCTCAGCAGCGCTAGGCTAGCCCTTTACCACTGAGCTATCTCCCCAGCCTTACAATTCTACTTCCATTTGTGTATGTGGCGAGGGGCAGGTGAGGTGTTGAGCATGCCATGGATTATGTGGACAACCCCTGAGAGTCGGTTCTCTGCTTCCGCCATGGGATCTGGAGATGAAATTCAGACGATTTGCACAGCAGTTGCTTTTACTCACCCAGCCCTTTCACCAGCTCTGCTCCTATGTCTTCAAGAGGAAAGATTAAACTTAGGCTAAAGCTAACCGAGGCTAGAGTTAAGGTGAATACATCCTGGGTCACACAGAGAGTGTTAGGGTTTAAGTTTGAAGTGTACCCCGGGGGTTCATGTTTTAGCGCTTCTTCCTCCACTGACAACACTGTTTTGGGGGGCTCTGGAATCTTTAGGATGTGGACCCTAGCTGGCAAGAATAGTTCACTGTGGGCAGACCTTTGAAAGTTACGCTTGCTCGGTCCCCGGAACCTGCCTCTGCCTCATCTGAGCCATGATGGGAAGAGCCTCTGTCACTCGCTCTAGCCACCCTAAACTGGATGCGAATACTTTACCCTCTACTTCTGTCCTTCAGAGCTGTTCCACCTGATGTCATATTGCTTCTTTGTTTGGAAAATGGGCTCAGTCTGCAACTAATAGCGTCAGTAGATATTAGTGCCCAAACCAAGAAAGTTGTGTGAATGGGACCAACTCGTAAGGTTTGATAAGAGATCAGTTACCCTGGGAGCTGGCCACGTTAGAGCACTCGGCACTCAAGAAGGAGAACTACGGTTCAGATCCTCGAACCCACACAAACGCTGGCTAGCTGAAGCCATTCCAGGCTGGTAAGGCAGAGTGAGCCATCCTCATGAGACAAGGTAAACTCTGGGTTTGAGAAACCCTGCCCCCAAGAATATGGTGGAGGAGAGACAGAGGAAAATTTTAGGCATCAAACTTGAGCCCCCACATGAACACTCACACACATGTGTGCCACACACATGAAAATGCACATGTGCCCACACACATATGCCACATTTATATAAGTGAGAAGAGATGGGAAAAAGAAATCTGTTGCCCATGTCGATTTGGTCTCATGATGACGAGAGCCCAGACACTGCTGTATGATGCTGTAATTCCTACAAAGCTTGGGCCTTGTGGCTCTGCCCTAACTCCATCTCCTAGGAACATCTTTTATTTCATTCCAGCTGCTCTGAAATTCAGAACTCCCCTCTCCTTTATTGGAAAAGAAAGAAACTCACAAGCAAGCCACTGGTAGCTAAAGTCAGGCTATGGGGGACAGGTGCCCAGGGTGAAGAAATTAGACCAAGGGCTATTCAGCCTAGAGACTGGGTTCTGAGTTGTCAGGACATGCTGCCCTTGGAGATGTAAAAGACGCTGTCCCAGTGTCCCTTGGAGGTAAGGCTGCAGCACAGTAGTTAAAAGTCTCCCAACTCGTCTGTCCAGATGGCGTGTCCTGTACTCATCACCTGGACAGCAGTCTGGCAAATGCCGGCCACAGTGGTTTATAACATCTGGATAACTGTTTCCAGATGTGGCCTTTCCCTGAAATACTTGATTAAAATTTTCACACTCAGCATCTTGCAAGAAACTGACATATTTGGAGAGTGTCTCTTGTCTGGTCCCAAGAGTGAAGCAGCTGGGCCTCTTCAAAGATAAGGGGTAGGTAGAACCATTTCTAGATATAAACGGCACAGAAGAACTGTGTGGCCAGGCTCCCGGCTGACTCCTGACAACCAAGCATCCAGCAAATGGGGCTGAGGCAATTAGGTGAACTGGACAGAGCAGAAGCTGTGGAACAGACGCCACTGGTCACCAGTAGAGTCTTCAGAGAGCTACTGTTTATCTTGGGAGCCTTGCTTCTGTGTCAGATGTGGAAGGAAGGCAATGCCCATTTAGGGGCGGCACCAGGAAGGTAGTCATTTCATTTTTAATCGCTAATCCAAGTCCGTTAGTGGTGCGGGAAAATTGTCTGTATTCTGTCAATCATGTTTTAAATAAACGCTGATTGGCCAGGCAGGAAGTATAGGCGGGAAAACCAGACAGGAAGTAAAAATGATGTAACGAGAACAGGAGAATTCTGGGAAGGAGGAAGTTGATTCCTCCTACTCCTGCCCAGATCACCGAAGCAGTAGGATGTGATCTTCCCCACTGAAAAGGTACTGAGCCACATGGCTAACATAGATCAGAATAATGGCTTGATATAAGCTACAAGAGCTAATAAGTAGCCTGACCTAATGGACCAGTCAGCTTTATAACTTATAGAGATCTCTCTGTGATTTTCATTGGGGCTAAACAGCTGTGGAAACCTGACAGGACAGAAACCCCAACAAGCAGGCCCCATTCATGTTACACGTTAGCACAGCCTGAAAACTGCCATCAGTACACAGGTCTGTCAGCTCCTTTTAGTCCTGGACCAAACAACAGTGTGTTAAGAATGGCCTGCACTTAAATTCTAGTGTGTACATGTGCATGTGAATCTCCTGGGCACATGTTGTCGGAGGACAACTTTTAGGAGCTGCTTTTTTCTTTCTACCATGTGGGTCCTGAGGATTGGTCTCAGGTAGCCAGGCTTGTTGGCAGGAGCCTTAGTTATCTAAAGAATTATCCACATTTTTATTATTTGTTTTTGTCTTATTTAAAAAAATTTTTTTTAATTTTCTTTACAGGTCAAGCCATGTAATTGTCACCCACATTCAGAGGGCTCAGTTTAGTACAGTGCAGGACCCCCAGCTGTCAGTCCAGAGTCTGTGAGCTTCCACTAGCTCGGGTCAGCTGTCTCCATGACAACTGCATTTCTAAAGCACGAACAGTAATAAATGCTTATGACATGCTCCTTTGAAGAGCAAGTCAAACAACTTTCCACCAAGTTGAAAACAACTCTTGAGTTCATCTCCTCACAGATCCAGGCAAACCCTGAGGTCCTCACATCTTCTGCAGCAAAGCATCATGATGGTCCAGGGGAAAAGGGGGCCTGCTAAACCTCAGGTACAAGTCTAAGGAAGAGGCAGACATGATTGACAGTCTTCACCTGGAAGGTGAAGGAGGTCTGGTGACATTTAAAGTCTTGGTTTAGATATTCAGTTTAGACTCTTTCATTCTGCATCATTTCTCCCATTACCTTGAAAATCATTCTCAACATAAACAATTTATCTATAATTTATGGAGTATCTGCAACACACCAGGGCAGTGATATGTACCTGGTGCAACTATGCTGTGATCCTTTTTATAATCTGCCCTGCAAGTCAGGGGTCATTATTAGCTTTATTTGGGGGGACAAGAAAATCGCAGCTCAGAGCTAAACAGCCGACCACAAATCTGAAAACCAACCTGGGGCAGACCTGGTATTTGCCTGGTCACGACCAGTCTACCTCCAGAAGCGTCTCCTATCAATAGGCATGCTACCTTGCCTTAGAATTCAGTGGACAGGAAAAAAAGAAAAGCATGAAAATTATTTTTCTGCTCGTCGCTTATACTCCTGATAGTTACACCCAGGGTGTCCCTTGTTTACTATGTCCATAACCAAGTCTCTGTCTGTTGTGCCTCATGGCCCCTAGAACACTTCATCTGCTGCTCCTGATGGCTGGACAGGTGTTCCGCACAATAGCTCCCTTTTCCCCCATCTGCTTCTCCTTGCGTGGCGGGGCCCCAGCCCGTCATGGGCCGCTGCTTCCCACATGTGTTTGCAGACCCATTGATGAGAAATGGCAGAAGCAGGTATTAAAGGTGGAGGTTCTGGCTTATTGCTCCATATGTATTAAAAACCGTTCCCAGACTCCACATAAAGAGTTTTACACACACAGCACATATGATACAAGGGAGACAGAGAAGCAGACGTGGGGCTAACCACAGCGAGACATGTAACCACAACAGAAGTCTGGGAAGACGGGCGCAAGGAAAGCTGCATTTACAGATGGGGTGATGGATCTTCTCTTCAGCAGACAGACAGACAGCTAGAGGTACTTAGTTTTGTATATAAAAAAAAAAAGTTGACAGAAAGAACTCCAGACATCCAGGCCTTCTCTCCGAATTCTGGTGTCCAGAGCTGACTCAGCCGTCTGCTTCCCTTCGCAGGAAGGTCAGTTATTCCATGCGCTCCTGCTAATTATCCACAGCCCCCTCCTTTCCTTTCTCACAGGTCGTTTAAATGTCTACTTGTCTGGGTTAGAACTCGAGTTGGACGTTGAACTCCCTTCTGTAGCACTCCCCAGTGATGGGTTTCTCATGCCTAGGGTATTGTTTGTGGGAAAAGTCTTTCAATTTGAAGGCCCTTACGACGACTGCTTGGAGATTTGTTCCGCTGGGCTCTGACAGAAGGGACGTGCCAGCTATTAAGCGTAGAGCAGGTAGTGAATAATTTCCATAGGCCATCTCTTCGCACCTTCTCATAATCCTGGGAAAGCTACTGCGTTCCTGCCTGGTCCACAGGGACTGCATCGATTCTCCCAGTGGTCATCTGACACCGTGGAGAGAACCAAAGCCTGTGCATACTCTTTACCCCCATGGACACACCCATCATAAAGTCTAACGTATCAATTATGCACAGTAAGACAGTAGCAATAGTCAGTGTAAAAAAAAATAATAAAAAAATAATTTGGAATTTTTGTGCTGTACATGACTGAAGTTTTCTATTTGACATTTTTGGACAGGACTGGCTACAGGGAAGTGAAACTGTGGGGTTGGGAGAAACATGGGATAAGGGATATGACTGTGTTTGCCCCGGTGCACAGATTGCCGTCACATAAGACATGCATGGAGAGTATGAACAAGGGAAGAGAAGAACACCCAGGCTGCATTCTGATGTCCTCAGGGTACATGTGTCATTGTGGTGGGGTATGTGGAGTTGTTCCTGGCCCAGGAAACTGAGAAACTGCCTGAGCATTATCATTGTGCAGCTGTGGAATTCACGAAAGACTTACATCTGTGCACTTCTGCATATCTAATCTGATAAATGTGGAGGAGTGTGCAAAGAAATTTGACTGAATGGGATTATTTCTACATAAGGGCATTATTCTTATAACTTTTGATGATTATTTCGATGATGGAATTATTTCTGCATATGGGCATTCTTCCTATAACTTTCAACGATTATTGCTATTTTCAAACCTATGTGATTTGTGTGGGGGCAGGGTACTGGGAATCAAACCTATATACTAGGCAAGTGCTCCACCCTGAACAGCTTTTTCTACCATATAACAATTTGGTATTTGTAAGTTCGACTATCTAAGAACAAATTCGAAATTCTTAGCTAGTCCACAGCACTGAACTCCTGTTTATCACCACCAAGCTCCAGAAAACTGCACACCTACAGCACACCTACATCTGCACAAATGCCTTGCCCTGTCTCAAGAGACTGAGCATGTCATAGCCACTAAAGCCAGGCTAAAGTAGACAGAGTAGCTTTTCTACTTCAGAACACCAGAGGTGTTCTTACAACACTTTCCCTTTAGCTGGGAGTGGTGTACGCACCAACAATTCCAGCCCATGGGAAGCTGAAGTTGGAGTGTTGAGAGTTCAGTGCCAGAATGAGATACACAAAGAGATCCTATCTCAAAACACAAAACCAAAAAAAAAAAAANAAAGGCATTTCGATTGTCTGTCGCTGCAGCGTAAGTAACCACAATGGAAAGGTGGTCCTCTTCTGAAGTCTCTCACACAGTGAAGTTGGATGGGAGCAGAAGCAGAAGCTCTAGCTTTCCCTGCCCCCACACCCCAAGGCTGAGGGTCAAACCTGGTGCCTTACAATGCCAGGCAAAAAATGCAATCGCTAAGCTGTCTCCACCCAATCACGACCATGTGTTTATGTGGGCTGGAGTAAGGAATGATTTATTGACCATATTTCTATCAACATTGCTTTTCCATGTGGCCATCTTGGGGTTTCCTCATAACATAGTGGTATCAGAATGTATGACTTCTTATATTGTGACTGGATTTCTCTGGTTTAGCCAGCCACAAAGGGGGCCAGCCAAATGGCTCAGTAGGTTAAAGTACTTGCTGCCAAGTCTGAGGACCTGTTTGAGTCCCAGGAGTACATGGTGGAAGGAGAGAATAAGCTCTCACAAGTTGTCCTCTGACTTCTACATGTGTGGCATGGATCAGAGGCATATACAGCCTCACCCCTATCTGTAGAAAAAAAGGAGAGCTCCACAAAGAACCTGTTGCTGTGGGATAATGCTCTTGTACACTGTAAAGATTTGTCACTTGTATTAGTTTAATAAGATGCTGATTGGCCAGTAGCCAGGCAGAAAGTATAGGTGGGACAGCCATACTAGAATTCTGGGAAGAGGAAAGGCAGAGAGTCATTCACCAGCCAGATGCAGAGGAAGCAAGATGAGAATGCTCCACTGAGAAAAGGTACCAAGTCATGTGACTAAACATAGATAAGAATTATGGGTTAATTTAAGTCATAAGAGCTAGTTAATAATAAGCCTGAGCTAATGGGTCAAACAGTTTGTAATTAATATAAGCCTCTGTGTGTTTCTTTGGAAGTGAACAGCTGTAGGACCAAGCAAGACAGAAACTTCTGTCTACAACCTGTAAAGCTACTTACGACCCAGTTCACTTCTGTATTCTGTTGGTCATGATGTTCATAGGTTTGTCCAGACTCGGATAAGCAGAGACAGAAAAGTTACTACTTGACAGAGAATAGCAATCACCTTAGAAATAAGTTACTCTACTTGGCCTACCTTGGAGCAAAATAAACAAAAGCAATCTCTCTCTCTCTCTCTCTCTCTCTCTCTCTCTCTCCACACACAAACACATTTTATAGTACCATACTTGAACAAAAAAATTAATTATCACTACATAAAGTGGGACTTACAGGTTGATTCTCATAATGAATGGCAAGTGACAGAAAAAATCTCTCCGCTGTTTTGTGAGACTTTAAGCCCTGATATGGAGGGACAAAGAAAAGTAATTTAGGGGCTTGTTAGAGTTGTAGCTGAGTCTGCCAGGATGAATACTGATGTTGAGTAATCCAAGACAAATGCATATGTCCTCTTGCAACCATCCCCAATGAAGGCAAAACCACCAGCCTGGCGTTGCCAGACAATTCCAGACAGGCACACAGATAAGCAGGCCTGATGTGTGGCAGTTTTGATGGGCAAGCTTAAGAATGCTGTGAACCAAACCGAGGATCTGGACAATCTCACTATCAGGAAAGTATATCATAAGCCCCAGAACGTGACAGAGCCCCAAGGAAAACAGCAGCCAGCTGCTGCAGCCAGCTGAGAAACTGAAGATGCCGGAGGAGCAGTGCAGAGAAAAGTCTGGATAGTATGCTGGAACCCAATGGGGATGGCATGCATGCTGGAATTAAAGACCCTAAAGGCCCGACATTATCTGTAAAAGAAAATATGTGCAGCTCTACAGGGCCGAGGATCGTAGGTAGCCATCTAGGAAGCTGCTGCACAGTGAGTGCTGGGCTGCAGATGCCAGAACAAAGCTCGAGTTACTGTGGCTTGGAAGGTGAATCAAAAGGCCCCTGAAAGAAGCATTTCTTTTTCTTCATGACTCAGAGAAAGTCAGGAATGAATTCCCTAGACATGAAATTTAAGGAGGTTTCTGGCCTGTATCTGGAATATTTAGAAGTTGTCAGCCTTGCAATCTGATGGGCAACTGCAAGAAGTTCTGCGAGACTATGGGGCAGAGAGATGGAACAGAAAGTTACTCTCCTACCTGGCTGGCCTCCAGATGGGAATATAAGGCTTGTTCTTTACATTATAGGCTATTAAAGTCCTAGAGCCCAGCAGGTCAGTCACAATCCCCCAGCCAACAAAGGCACTCACTGGACTCATCATAAGGTTCTAGCGTTTGGCCACACTCACTCCTGGGGCTTTTGTTTGTTTGTCTCAAGATCTGTTTATTTTTGGAAGGGGAGGTCATAGGCATGTGTGTCAATAGTGGGGTGTGGCAATTGGGGAACAACTTGCAGGCATTGGTTTTTTTTCCTTCCACTGTGTGGGGTTCAGGGATTGAACCCAGGTTGTCAAACTTGATGGCAAGTGTCTTTAGCCACTACAGCAATCCTGTCAGCTTCTCTGCAGCTCTTAAAGTACTCTCTTGAAATTCTAGCACATAGATTTTCCTTTGAGTTCAATTTTGCTTCTAGAAACTGAATACACTGAAGCCCTGCATTAGAAAGAAACATACATGCACTTGGAGGTGTGCACTGTGAAGGCATTTGTAAGTGGACTAACTTGGTGTCTCTCAAGCCTTGAAACTCTTCTTCAAAGGCTGAGGCAGCAGGCCTGGGGTGGGACTTGTGCCTTTGCCTTTGTACCAGACCTCCAGATGAGAGCTATGCTAGGGGTCTACAGCTCACAATTCCATGTGCCAGTTTACTCTTAAGCAGCTTCATATACACACACACTCACACACATATACATACACATACACACACACACACACACATATATATATATATATATATGAAGATATTGGGCTCACAGGTGGTACACAGACATACGTGCAGACCAGACATTTATACATACGCAATCAGTAAAAATTAAAAAGGATAACAACAACATCTTACAATAATGTTGAAACAGAAGTTGGAACAATTCTGAAGCATAGCAACATGAAGAAATGAATATAGTACAACCTCCTTTCTCTATCCAAAGGTGCTGTGGGATAATGCTCTTGTACATTGTAAAGATTTGTCACTCGTATTGGTTTAATAAAACACTGATTGGCCAGTAGACAGGCAGGAAGTATAGGCAGGGCAGCCAGGCTAAAAGAATTCTGGGAAGAGGAAAGGCAGAGATGCAGTTACCATCCAGAAGAAGAGGAAGCAAGATGAGAATGCTTTACTGAAGAAAGGTACCAAGCCACATGGCTAAATATAGATAAGAATTATGGGTCAATTTAAGTCATGAGAGCTAGTTAATAATAAGCCTGAGCTAATAGGCCAACCAGTTTATCAGTAATATAAGCCTCTGTGTGTTTCTATGGGACTCAATGACTACAGGACAGGGTGGGACAGAAACTTCCCTCTACACAAAGGACCTTTAATTAGTTGACAAATTCTGCAGGTCACATTAAATACTGGCCATGTCTAGGGTCCACTGGTGTGGTTCTTCTGTTGCTTCAAAACGCTTGGAAAGCTGAAGTGCCTGCCTGGAGCCCAGGGCAGGTGGTGAGGGCAACCTCTCACATCTGCTTTCTAAAGAAACATTTAGTCTGTGATACAAGACCCAAGAGCACATGTGTGGGAAATACCTGACCCAGGAGCTAGAAACATAGCATTTCAGGTAACAATCCTTTGAAATCTCAACCTCCTTCAGGGAGCGCTCTAAGAACGGCTCTCCTATTGTCTGCTGTGACTCCTCTCATAAGCCAATGTCCCACACATCTCCATATGTCACACAATCTTCTCTAGGCATGCCCAATGAGTGTTTGAAGCAATTGAATAGGGTTTTAAGGGAGAAATAGCATGTAAGATAAAAACTTTCAAACAGAAATTGAATTAATCATATACAAACTCAAATTCTTTTACAATAAACCCCAGGCCATTTTCCCTACTCTTTTATTGGAATCACATTATATTAAGTACTAGTTTTCAAATTCTGAACCAGCAACTGCAACTTGGAAAATGTCAATCTAGTTTCTGTTTTATTTTATTAAAATTGAATATAACTTGTAATAATAATAATAATAATACTGTATTTGGTCTATGTCCTAAATTTTCATTCATTCTCTTGCAAATTATACAGATGGGTGCATATAGACTTTCCATGTATATACACCAGACACTTAAATCTTAGCTTGACATGTCGGTGGTATTGAGTCTCTGTCTGCTGGTACCAGATGGGGGAGGGAGACAGAGAGAATGGACAGCCTTTGTTCCTTTGTCCCTGATCACATACATTTCTCCTAATCAGCTCTAAGCTAATAACACAAGGACAAATGGAAGTATAGTAGGTGACAGTAGGAGATTGTGACTCAGTGTGGGGTGGTGGGATTGGAATTGCTGATGCTTTAGAAACCACCAACAAAACAGGAGCCCTTGGGATAGATAGGGGACTTGTTGCTGTTGTTTTAAGGTTCTTTTATAGTAGAGGGAAGTGAGTGAGGAACAAAGAATAGTTTGCCGTTCTGAGGATAGACGAGAAACATCTTTAGTACCAGACTAAAAACCAACACGTTTGTAAAGGATTCTTTGTAAAAGAAAGCAAGAGGAAAACAAGATAAGGGAAATTGTGTGGACAAACTCAAGGAGAGGCTTTTAAAAGTACTTAGGGGACAAAGTGTTACCAAAGAAAGGAAATCTTGGCTAGTGAGACTTAGTGTCAGGCAAGGAGATAAAGATCTTTTTTGCAATCAGCAAACAATAGCGAGGAAATATCCATTTTCAAGTCCCATGGAGAGCCTGGAAGGGAAGTTCTCGAGACTGTGCTGAGTGTACAATTGGGAGGATAAATCATGCCTTTACCTCACTGCACACTAAAAGATAGCAGAGCAGGGATGAGATGCATTTTCCAGCGTCTGGGGAGGAACTGGTGCAAAGCTCTCCCTGACCACAGAGAGCCAACAGAATACCCCATTCACAGGAACGTTCTTCTCAAAGACACAGTCTGAAGAGGAAAATGGGCACTGGAGGGTGTGGGGAAAGGGCATGTCTCCTTCGAGACACAGGGACAGACTAGTGGGATCTTGAAGAAGGAAGCTAGTGAGGCTGGTAGAATCTGCCAGAGTAAATTCATTCTCCCATGAGGAGAGATTTTGGGGGTTTCTGAGGATGCAGTCCTCGAGGGGCTGGCACTCTGAAACTATGAGTTTCTTACCACAATTAAGAAAGCAAAGTTAAGATTGTTTAAAATGAATTTGCTTGAAACATTTACTTAAAAACATCATTTACTAACAAGTCTCAGCATTTACTTAACACATATACATACACAGGACCCTGAATTCCAGGAAGTAGAGACCCACTATGGTCTTACAAACTTGGGGGGAAATGTCAGGTATCGTACTGACACCGTACATATTTCATCTAGGCAAAAAGCTCATATCTCATAGTAAAGCATAAGACGAATGATTTAGCACGAATATGAAATGCTCATTTCAAAAACCTGTTGAAAAAAGGAGACAATCAAAGATTGCCACATCAATGACTGTTACAGACCATTTTTCCAAGAGCTTACATGCAGGCGGGTCAGTAGCCATCTTAAGTGGCAGTAGTAACTGGGGAGGGGAAGCTTACAGTTAAAGCTCAGAGTTTCCGTCACTTTTCCACCTCCAAAACAAACAGATCAGTACTACGATTTTCTTCTATACAGAATATTATCAAAACTTCTGCTCAATTTTTTTCAAATAGTCAGAAAAAAACATCAAAATTTCTCTGAAGAGCAATTTTGAAATCAGCAATGTAATCTGATGCATTAATATTTTATACAAATGTGGGTTTCAATGTCATGAAGAAAAGAGTAGGCACTGAGAAAACAAGAGTATCTTCCTAAAGGGTCTTTCTTGGTTAAAAAGAAGCCATGCAGGGATTTTGATAAGCTATGAAAAGTCTGACTGGTGTCTTGATCTGTCTCCTCTCTCTCTTTTCTGCTTCAAACATTTCCAACTTAGTAAGGAGAGACACGGGGTTGTAAAAACAGGCCAACACAGTTTCCTTTCTCCCCTGTAGGATTCAGGTGTCTCTCCCATTGTCTAGGTCTTTAGAGACATGGGAAGATCCTCCCTGCAATAGACAAAGAAAGTTAGAGCTTTGATGGCAGTTGTAAAGGACATTATTGACAGAGAATTTCCTGAACTATGTGAAAATGGGCTTCTTTGGTCAAAGTAAGAAGAACTGAGGTTGAGTTGGACATGGTGTCAGACATCTGTAATGCTCTCATGGGAGGACTGAGGACATCTGTAATGCTCTCATGGGAGGACTGAGGAAGGAGGAGCATGTTGGGTCTGAGGCCAGGCTGACATCCGTCTTCAGGAATATAGTAAGACCCTGCATTAACAAGTGAACAGGCGAATAAACAACGGCCAGCTAAACAACTGTTAAAATAGTGTGAAGTTTGAGAAAGTGACAACCCAGGAGGCTGCATTTCCTTAAGAATGTGTCGAGATTATGTGAACATACATCATATTTAAAATTCTCTTTCAAGCTGGGTGGTGGTGGCACAGCTTTAATCCCAGGACTCGGAAGGCAGAGGCAGGCAGATCTCTGTGAGTTCGAGGCCAGCATGGTCTACAGAGTGAGTTCCAGGACAGCTACAGCTACACAGAGAGACCCTGTCTCAAAAACAAAACAACAACAACAACAAATCTCTCTTTCCTTCCTTTCTTCTTTTCTGCCTTTCTTTCTTCCTCTCTTTCTTTCTTTGATAGCACTCTTGCCACTGAAGAAATGGCCCTTAATTTTTCTGCATGATAGCAACTTTTTTTATTCATACTTATCTTATGAAAGTTACTGACCAAGAGATGTGGGTGGGAAGGGACAGCTGTAGAATTCTTTCAAATATGTTTTGTATCCTGTGTTTAAGCAACATATTGGTCTATTTTATTAATCATAAGAGCTTTTTGAAACAAAATTAAAAATAAAGGTAAGAAAAGAGGCAAAGCCCACTGTGCAGGTTTTCTCTTCGCTTTTGTTACGGAACGCTTCTGCTGTGCCAAGGAATCCAGTTAAAAATCAGAACTATCTCAGATTACCTGAGGTTGATGTGCTGCTAGTGAACCATGAACCTCTTTATTCAAAGTTATTGGAAATGAAAAAAAAAAATCCAGTCTAGAAACAGCCCTCAGTGTTTGTTTGAAAGTCATGTCTGAAAGAATGGATTTGCAGTTCTGATTCTTCATGTACAAGTCAGGCTACATTTGCAAAAGTTGCTTTTTGAAGAGAAGCTAAGGGCCATTTGTAACTGATGATGAAGGGCTACCTTCAGGCCAGGCCTGTCTTCACTTTCCTGAAGCATTCCTGTCAATCAGAGCAGGACCTTTGTCCTGGCCCACAACCTGCTCTTCCTGGACCCCAGACATTCTGCCACTTGCTTCTTTCTCGTCTTTTTCTGTGTTCCCTTTGTTCATATCTCATTTCTTTCAAGAAAAGAAATTGTAGAACTGGCCAGATTGCTCAGTGGTTAAGAGCACTGACTGTTCTTCTATAGGACCAGGGTTCAATTCCTAGTACCCACATGACAACTTACAACTGTCTGTAACTCCAGTTCCAGGGGATCTGATACCTTCACACCAATCACATAAAATAAAGTCAAATAAATTAAAAAGAAAAAAAAGAAAAGAAATTATAGCATATAATTTGATACAAAGGTAAATATTAAATTCTTTTCCATTTTAAAAATTATTTTCAAAGGTATAGAAAAACCTTAAATTCAAAAATAGCAAAAGGTCATTGGACTAGCAGAATGAATATTCATATGTATATTCATTCATATATCTACATGAAATTTTACTTTATTGGTTAGGCATTCATGATAGTTCAGTCTGATTGAGATTACTACTTATTTTATTGCTTGCAAATTATTTTTAGAGGGAATTGGTAAACAGGGGTTTTACATTATGGTTCCTTAAGGTAAACACAGCCTAGGAATAATATAGAGTCAAACAGGTATTGTTACTTATTCAGTGGGGCTATATCTAAGTCTTAATCATATTTTATTAGCAACTAGTTGCAGTCCCTTTTTTATTTGGAAAGCAAATGTGATAGTTAATCTTGAGTCCTTACTTCCAGTACATCTGCTTTGCTTTCTAGATAAGTGATCTCTTTTCCTAACTACTGAAGTACCAATATAAGCAGACATGGACAACATCCTTGTCCTTAAATTCATCCACATTGTCAGGTGTTACTGAGACACATCAAGCTATGAGTCTCTGTATTATAGTTTTGAGTCATATTTCATTGTTATCATTTTTCCTATTCCTCCTCCCTTAATACTATCACTTTTTCTTTTTGCTGTTGTTGGTAAATCTTTGTCTAACTTTGCCTTGTGTTTAATTTTTTGATTAAATTCTCAAAGGGGAGAAAAACAGAATGGCATCTTAGTTATGTATTTATATTAATACATATTATACATTAAAATGAGTAGACTATGAGTTGAGTTGGCCATCTAAGAGATTTCCTCCTGAGTTAATGCATAGGATTCAGTGCTTTTTAGATTTTTTTTTTAACTTTTACATTTATAGGGTGGAGGAGCATGTGCCATGAGGTACATGTGGAGGTCAGAGAACAATTTGCAGAAGTTGGTTCTGTCCTTCAATCTTGTGGGTTCCAGGAATCAAACTCAGCCCTCAGGCTTGGTGGGTAGCACCTATATCTGTTGAGCTACCTTGCCGTCCCAGATTCTGTCCTTTTTAACGGTTGTTTTTTGACGGGCAGACAATCCTGTTTATTTCCTGGTTCTGAACATTATATCTTAAAGTTAAGGTCAACTGAAAAAAATTACCTGAATAAAGGTATTGTTATACAGTATGTAGGCATTCTGGAAGTCAGTAAGAGACATCGTCATTTCCTCTTAAAGAGGTCTTGGTAGGTAACTCAGTCTTTAACATGAACTTTGGCCCCAGCTTAGAAGACAGTTATGTTTCAGTGTGGCAAGCTGGGGAAAGAAAAGCAAAGACTATGATGTGTGGTGGGATCGACATGAGAAAGTGCAGAATGAGGCATCCTACTGGAGGATACATGCTTCTTGCTGCCTATGGTTGAGAGGTGAGGGAGGAAAGGGCACCTGCTAGAGAATTAGGCCCGTCTCAAATGCCATGTGAGAGGAGAGTTTTTATTCTGTAGATGAAGAAACCTCAAGAGAGGTTCAGTCCGTTCATTGGTGGTATGGCAGGTTTGAGCACCTTGGCAGTAGGTTATAGGGTAGATGGGTTTGCTTTGGGGATAGGGTCATCAGAGAAGACTGCTCTAGTCTGGGCTCAGGAGTGGTGAAAGGCTGAGTCAGTGCACCATGAAAAAGGGATGGAGAAGATGGGGGTGAAAGGATGAGAGTTGCGAAATGGTGGCAGGGCCACCCATAGAGCTTACTCAAATCCAAAGTTTTCATGTAGTCTCTGGATGTGCAGATGTCCAAATTCGGGACCCAGGGTTACTCTGCCAATCCTTGGTTTTGGGATATGTGTTCTTTCAAAATAAGGTTTGCCCAATGAGAAAGCCAAACAGAGGATGCCCTCCTTCTCTGTCCCCTTCTCCCAACATCCTCTTAGTCACCCTAGAAGACATCAGCAGATCAAGATACAGACAATGTTCAGACAGAGCTACAACTGGCAAAACACTCGTGACTCTCCTGGCATTCAGATCAAGTAACAAACCACATGGCTTTCAGATCAAGGAAGAAAGAGGGAGAACCCACAATGAAAGGCATTTTCTACCTAACTAGAAACTTTAATAATTAATGCAGAGTCTCATCTTCTCCAATCTTGGAGGAGAGCCAGCTCTTAAAGAAACATACTGGGTGAAAGACACCAAAATATTAAATGTCTCAAAAGATCTGAGTAAGGTAGCATGTCTTAGAAGGTGTGTTTTTCTAAGCCACAGTCTTACTTTTAGGAAACGGACTTTGCATCCAATTACTTCATGAACATTGTCTTAGTTAGGGCTCCTATTGCTGTGAAGAGAGATCAGGACCATGGTAACTCTTATAAAGGAGAACATTTATTTGGGGGTGGCTTACAGTTTCGGAGGTTTAGCCCTTTGTCTTCATGGAGGGACATGGTAGCACACAGACAAATGTGGTGCTGGAGAAGGAGCTGAGAGTTCTATATCTTGATTTGCAGGCAATAGAAGCAACTGTGTACTGGGCATAGCATGAGTATATATGAGACCTCAAGGTGGGTCCCCACAGTGACACATTTCCTCCAAAAAGGCTATGCCCACTCCAACAAGGCCACACTTCCTAATAGTGCCACTCCCTTTGGGCCATGCATTCAAACACACGTGTCTATGAGGACCATACCTATAGAAACCACCACAAGCACAAAAATATAGGTCTTTTTCCAAAATTGTTGAGGAACCCACAAATAAGATGTATTTTTGTTGAGTTGCTTAACTCAAAGCCAATGTCGTCTGCTGGGCCGACTAATACAGAAGGATATTAGACTTGTCTAAGCTGCAAGTGAGTGATAAACTTCTAATTAAGGAACCAGCATGGCTTCACTTTTCTTTCTGGAAAGGTCAGGTGATAGTTCAGGCTTTGTGGTCCACATAGAGCTCTTGGTTCATAGTCTTGTGTGCCGGGTGTTTTGTTGTTGTTTGTTTGTTTGTTTGTATTTTCTAACCATTCAAATATGGCTCTAATATTTTGACTTTGTGGATCATACAAAAAGAAGCCAAAGACTGTGGTTTACAAATCTCTGATTGGAACAGGCACAGACAACAGATAACAGATAAGCAATGTTTAATCATTTGAAGACTGGGATTTCTTTCACACCTCCTCCCAACAGGGAGCCTGATTAATTGGACTCTTGCTGCTAGCTGACTTCTCTGAATGTTCTCCAAACCTTCAGAAGGCTTGTGTGGCCGACTCTGATGAACACACGCCCTGAAGTTTCAGAGCCACAAGTGATTGATGTACAGGAAGCAAATGGCCTCTTGTCTTCTACGGACTGCAATAAAACCATCAGTGCTGTTTAGGAAACAGGAACCCCACTGAGAAGTAGAAGGGCTGGGCTGGCCTCTAGGATGGTCTGACTGCGGGCTCCAAACAGTCAAGGGTTGTACTTCCAATTAGCTCCAACCCTCACAGCATCCTGTGCAGCCGCTCTTGGGGGAGCCTTTTGGCCTGTTCACACATGTCAGGTGTTATGTTAGAAACACACATCTCTGTATCAATACAACAGAGCCAGTGTTTGCTCTCTGACTCACAGACAGTTCCTGTGGAACTGAGGCACATACCTCCAACAATGCTTAGTCTGTTCAAAGTATAGATTCTTTTAGGGTCTGAAGGAGGGCGGGAAGAGGGAATAGCCTGCGAAAGAAGAGCTTTAAGAGAAGTATGGAATATAGGTGGACCTAAAATCCAAGGCCATGTCTCTATCTCAAAACTGTAACGCGTGTAAACAACCGAGGGCTCACATTGGTACCATGGAATGAATGAATTAGACCCTGGCAGGTATTCAAAGGGAAACACCTGATATGTGTCTGTCCCCCTGGATGGTAGTCCTATTTCATTCCAGATGCATTGCCAGGGAACCTGATTAAAGTCTAAGTATGTAAAGGTGGTTGGTTGGCTTTTATTTATTTATTTATTTATTTATTTTTTTGGCCTGGTGACAATGCTTCGGCCACAGCCATTTCTTTTCCTTCTTACTCTCCAATACAGCTGAGCATTCAGGGGACTATTGGTTTATAATAAGCATCCTGCTGACAACCAGAAAGATGTATTTATCGTTTGAGGGTGAGTTTTCTTTCTGCCCTGTGAGCCCAGACAAAGCCATTCTCCTCATAGCAGACGGCTAATGAGAACAGTCTGTGTGCCCTGCGCTAAGTTACTCCATATTGTGTAAAGCAGGGGTTTTCAGGCTGGGCCTTACCCTGAGAGACTCTATTTTATAAATAGCTTCTGATTCCATTTTGAGTCAAAAGAGATGACTCTGAACCTCTGCGGGCATGAAAACGACAGCGTCCGTTCAGCACCACCCACAAGGCACAGACTGATACATGGCATTCTTGAAAGTAAAGCCGTGCGACTCTATAAGTTAACTTATCAGAGTAAATTGGGATCATATCCACACATTGAGCTTATTAAAATCATAGCAGGAAAACTAGGCGTGAGAACCTATCAGACACACCAGGGCAGAGAAAGGGTACAACATGCTTACCTCGCTTCCGTGAAAAGGACACTTGCTTAACACTGTGATGCCAAAGGCCTCCTGACCTGTCCCCTGGCCACTTGGCGTGTGTGTCAAGGGAAGTCCCTACCGTCCCAGGATCTCAAGCGTCTACTTGAATTGCCATCTGTCTATCTGCTGGTTCATCTGCCAGGACTTACCATCCACTCCTCTATCCGTTCATCTGTCTGGACCAATCCAGACCTTCCCTTTGCCTCTGTGAACCCCCACACTCCCACATCTTGCTTTTCTACAGCTCAGTTCAACCTGCGGTTCCCTTCAAGCCTGTGACTCTGGCTGCAGGCCTCCAGCAGAGTTCATTATCTAAATCCCCACCACAGACATTCCTTGTGCATTCCTACCAGCTTCCTGCTTCTTTCTCTCCGGGATCTTTACTACTCCTTCAACTCCACTGGGACTTCTTTAGCCCTTTGTACCCACTGTGTAACACTCCCCCTCCTCCCTCCCTCCCTGTCACTCTTCTCTCTCTCTGAAAATATAGCCCAGGGTAGGTAGGGTGCTTGGCTAGAAAGAGTGTGTAAATACATGGAGAGGGATTTGCTCTGTGATGCGGAATGTGTGAGATGAGAGTTAGTGTTAGCAATTAAGCTTACAATAAAAGAACCTGCATTAGCTTTGGCAGCTATCAAGGGAATCTTGACTACTTGGCAAATTGTTACCAAAGAAACTACTGCACCTGGTGAGTTCATGGTTAGTCAATGAATTTCAACACTATAGAAAGACATAAATGTGTTTGTCTCTGTTTCTAACATAGAATCCTTCTGGGACATGGACACACTCACACTGAGCATGTCGCAAACTAAACCGAGGTTGCATTTGTGTTATCTAAGACGGGCTCAGGTGAAAAATTATTGTATTGCTGGCTTCTTTTATATTCAAAAGATTCCATTAAGTAAAGAGTATAGTGTCCTTTTTTCAGTGCTGGGGAATGAACCCAAGTATTGTAAAATATTATTTTAAAATGTGTTACACTCGTTTATGCTGTGGAACATTTATTTAACGATGCAAAGATGTGTGGCATTCTTTTATGTTGCATTTGTTTAATTCTGTGAAGCTGTGTYACTTTGCCTGTCTAAAACACTTGATTGGTCTTATAAAGAGCTGAACAGCCAATAGCTTGGCAGAAAGGATAGACAGGGCTGGCAGGCAGAGAGAGTATATGGGAGGAGAAATCTGAGATAGAAGGAGAAGGACGTGAGAGTCCAGCCACCCAGCCACACAGCAAGCCACGGAGCAAGAAATAATGATAGGTGTACAGAAATAGAGAAAGGTAAAAGCCCAGAGTTAAAAGATATATAGGATAATTTAAGTTAAGACAAGCTGGCTAGAAACAAGCCAAGCTAAGGCTGGGCATTCACAAGAAAGAATAAGCCTCCGTGTATTTATTTGGGAGTTGGGTGACAGGCTCCCCAAAAGAGCCTAAGAGTAAAAAACAACCAACTACATCCATGGCCCTGAGCAAAATATTCTGTTTAAATAGGGCATTTGTCAAACTTAACCTGGAAATTTCCCATGAGAATATATCAATATCAACTTCTTGGCTTGAGATTTAAATATACGCATGAGCTCCCAATGGACCACCCAGGTAAAAAAAAAACTATCTTCAGAGAGATGCAATCGACCAATATGGTAAGAATACATAATAACAAAAACAATGAAAAGTAAACTGTTTTTTAGATTATTTTCACTTTAGTAATTTGAAAACATTTTACTACCCATAAAGGATTTTATGAGTCGGTATTTTAACTGTCCTTTCTGAATGTGACTGCTTCATCTCCATCTAAAAAGTTATAACCCAATGTCCCACGAATCCTGGGACAGGACAGATTTTGAGTTATAACATTGGACTCTGCCATGCACAGCTACTTTCTTAGAAATAGTACAGCTCACTGCCAAAACAAATGAATGGTATCTTTTTGCAAGACTCACTGTCAGAAACTCTCTGGTCTCACGTCTGCAAGTTTGATTGGTAACAGGAGCAAACACAGGAAAACTATGTATCGCCTGCATCCTCCTTAATGGGACTGCCTGTTCTTTTTGTTATTTCAGACCCAGCTTTTCATAGCAACCACTGAATATGCAAAATGAATTTAGGGATGTCAGAGTTAATTAACACCAGCTCCGCTGGACAGACAAGCTTTGTAAACAATAAGGATCTTAACTTCTTTCGACTTGAATTTGGAAGCCTGACAATTTTTATTCCATGAAGTCGGGAATTTTGAATAAAATATAAATAGACAGTTGAGTTCAGGTCACATTTCTTGCCAAAAGATGGAACAGAACACAGATTGGCAAAACAGCTTTCACACCCATAGGCTACTGGGTGTAGGAGGCTTTAAATTGTTAATGGCCCACAATAATTCTTCACCTAGTCAAAAAGATGCTCATTTTCATCTCCGCAGTGGTGACCTTACAGCTTAATTCTTGAGCAGGCTCTTCAGAACTCCTAGGTTGCTGTTTATTTTTGCTGAATTTTCTTCTAGGTTTCTTCAAGAATGACTGCCACTTTGCTGTTCTCACGGTGACCACGCAGTTGTCTGGACAGACAGAGGAGATTTTAATTTTTTCCATGTTACACACAGTGCCTTCAGTGGAACATCTTGCCAAGGACAAATTTTCTCCATATTCTCCCCCAAGCTACTTATTTCACAGATCTGTGTGAGTCATTCGCCCTTACAAATTTGTCCATAATGCCACGAAAAATCCACCTCATGTTTAATACCTAGCATTAGCAGCTCCCCGCTCAGAGGCTGTAGGAGCCAGCAGGTTCTAGTTTCTGAGACGACAGTAGGCTTCTGTGGATCTGTCTTTTTCATGGGCTTGTGTCTAGGTCGTGGGTCTTCCTCTGGCCACTGGTCTTTTGGCTCTTCTCTGTCCATTTACACCCCTACCAGAGCCTGGGTAGGAGAAGTAAATAAAGCTAGACTTCAGATCTGCCAACTACACTCCTTCTTTGACGCTGCCCAGTGAAGGACTTGGCCATGAAGATTGCCAAAATGTCAAAATCATTTCAAAATATAAATTGTATTTGTTTTAGTTACTAGAAAATAATCCCACTTGTAGAAATGAGTGTTTGGACCTAATGCCCTAGGGGGAATATCAATGAATTGGGACCCAAATAAAATTAATCCAGAGCAGAACACAGAGGGATGAAGCCTAGTTTCTGAACCTGGGGTCCCAGAATGCAGCAAGGATGACAATTGCGAGAACCATCCCAAGAAAAGGTACTGGTGCCTAGGATGCAAGCTGAATAAGGGAGCATCTCCAACGAGACTCTGAAAACATCTCCCTGACATGTTCTGTCGGACTTGGAGGTAAAGGCTAGGGAAGGGGTTCTGTACTCAGGAAAGGCAGGAGGGGCCTCCTTTGGGAAGTGTGTTGGATAAGGAGAACAGGGATTGGAGCAGATGGGAGAGAAGGGGGGCAGAGAGGAAAGAAGGGCAAAGTGAATGGAAACAAGGCTGGAGTAACACATTTCTATGCACTATTCAAGGGTTCATGGACCTCATATAGCTCACTAATTCTTATGTCATTTTTAAAGACATGGGTGTTGACTAGTATTCGTCATTTTGAGGGATCTAAGAATTCACTAATCACTGCCTGCACATTGAATATATTTTATGAACTTAATGTAATTATTATTAGCTAAACTTATAACAGTATAAGATAAACTTCAAGTTGCTGAATCAGAAGTAGCTTCTGGCTTGTATCATTTCTCAGTGAACAGGCTTCATAAGGGTATCTACCACGGCTTTGACACAGTTTAAGGCTCCGTGGGAAAGAAACCGAGACCCATCCTTATAGATATCAGCTAATAGTTTCACATTTTAAAACAAGAATGTAGCATAATTAGATTGGCATTTTAGAACACCATTTTAAACACATATTGCCAGATTGTCTTGAGGGGAATGAAAGCAATGGCTTTAGCTAGAAAGTTGATCAAAGTAACCCCGATTGGGATTCTGGACACTGAAAGAGAGATAAGCACCAAGGACTTATTTGGAAAGTAAAAATTAGAGGAACTGGGGATATGTTACATATGGATGAGGCAGGATATTTTTCCTTCACAAGGCTTTAAGACTGTGGATTATGAGGGAAATGCCATATTTGGAAACTGCATTATTGGAGAAGATAGTTCATCTGGGGTGTAGTGACTTGGAGACCCACGAGCGACAAAGGAGTGGTGTTTGGGGTGAAAGGTAGGAAATTCTGAGCTGGACCTTGGGAAAGAGGCAAAACCCACAGAAGTTTGGGAAGCACTAGATTAATTAGGCGGAACAGTTAATGACTAAGGCGTGAATGCAATTACTCAGAGAACATAACCGATGGTCAGCAGGAAGCTCAGCGGAGAGAGCTGCAAAGGCCTCACTTAGGCCTCGGCAGAAAAGAACGGGAACAGGTCACTGAAGACTCAGAGGGCTGGTAGAGAAGGATGACATTAATAAACAACCAAACAAAACCACCACCAACAAAAGTAGTTCAGAAAGAGCTAAACATCAAGTGCCACAGAGGCAAAGAGAGGAGAAGAAACTGGGGCAATGGATTCTGCCCACCAAAGGCCAACCACTGGGCACCTGTGTCAGGATCATTTCTAGGAAAAGAATGGATTAAGAATCCAATGCCCTGGGACAAAGGAGGGAACAGTTGGGAAAAGAAAAATGGAGGCTGAGTGAACAGAGAGAAGGCACAGAGGTCAGAGGTTGAGGAAGGGTGAAATGAGGAGAAGCATGCAGAGGCAGGACACAAGAGCTTCTGTGCTTAGCCAAGAAGTTGCCAAGGCAAAAAAGTGACCAAGATACTAGACAGAGAAGAACTGATCGAGGGAGTTTCCAGGGCCAGTAAGAGGGTTGTATGAGCTTGTCTCTGAAGAGGACATGTGTCCTCATCACGTGTTTCTAGTCCCTCTCCAGGATAGCCAAAGCTCCCTGATCTAGCCCACTGTTGACCCCGTCCACTTGGCTAGCTCCAAATGACTTCCTGCTTTCTTGTCTACTCTTTGATCTAAGGCAAATCTTACCTCCTCTGGGGCTTAGGGTAGTTTCTCAACAGGTTCTCATGTTCACTTGCTGTTGCCACTCAAGCAGAAACGCACATTGCCTCCCTTGCTCATAGGTATTATTGAAACCATAATTTGTGCTCATTTGTCTGTTTCCCTCAATAAATTATGAGCTCCTTGGGAGAAGGTAAATTGTCTAATAATAATAGTAGTATCTTGGTTTCCTAGCACATTAAAAGACAGAGAACTGCTGTTGAATAAATACACCCTATGTGTATGGGAGTGGGTATGTTACTTCAATTCTGGCATTATCTCTGTGGAATTGAGATGGTCTTTATCTTACAGATGAGGATGATGAAGTTCAGGTGCTCAGTTACTTGTTCAGGGTCATAAAACTAAAAGAAATAACAAGTTGGGCATGGTCATATATGCATTTAATCCCAGCACTTTAGAGGCAGAGGCAAGAAGATCTCTAATAGCTCCAGGTCAATCTGGTCTACATAGAGTGGGCCAAGCTAGCCAAGACTACATAGTGAGACTCCATCTTGAGAAACCAGTAACATAAAAGTAATAGTAAAGTCCTGCCAAATATTTAAATCACACTTACTCTGCAAGGCACTGGTCTAAGCAGCTTGCATATATTACTGTGATTCATCCTCACAGCAAGCTATGAAGTAGTTGATAAATTAATAAAAGGCCTTGGGATTTGACCCTTGATTCAATCAGGTGTCCCTTAATAGTGGAACCAGAAAGTGAAGACAACTCATCTAGCTTCTGAGTACTATCAAGGGTTTTCAAATTACCATCTTCACTCCTGAATCAAGAGTCTCTCTTTGAGCAAAAATTTGACCTAAAGTAACATATCAGATCTGACTGGGAAGAGAGGCATGACAGGAAAATGAAAGCATTGCTCTGGCCATTTTGTTTTCAGGAGATGAGTATCTAAATGCGGGTGAAGCATTACCTCATTAACTTGGCACCTGAGAAATTATAATAAACGTTCAACATTTAAATAGCTGTATAAGTGATTTGCCTCAGAAGGTCTTCAAAAACTTATCCAGGAACTTACCTTCCTGAAGTAACTTAGTTCCATCTCTTAAACAGTTCCTTCATCACTCGCCTCAGCCCTGCACTTAGTTGGGAACATGATCTTAACAGGTTATGTTTGATGGGGAAAATCCACTGGGTTTAGCTGAGACCCCAGGAGTCAAAATGGAAAAGCAACCAGTGAGGATTCCATGGTCACGGATGTGAGACTGAGAGGGAGATGAATGGAGAATATCTGAATTAACCAAGATACAATAAATAAATGATAAAATAATGACCTGGGAAGAATAATGATTTTAACTTTCCATTTTGAAGTATCTCCTAGGCATGTTAGCTATGATTAAGTGCTCTCCCCTATTCATATCTTTAATTGTGAGCCTTCGGCACATGCTTAATTAAATGTGGGGAAAGAAGGGGGGATATAGCCAGGGTAAGTAAAATTCAAGGTGTGAGACAGATGGAGGGTTCAGAAGAGTCACAAAATGAGAGAGAGAGGCAATGATAACAAAAAGGAGGACTCCTCAGAAGCCTGGTATCTTGAGAGGAGTCTAAGCTTTCTGCCCTCCGAGAGGAAGAAAGTGAACTGCTTCTCTATGACACTCAAGAGACAGAGTGTCCACAGCTGACATGTGGATTAGTTAAGCCATTGTCTAATGATTTGATTGTCTTCATGGTCCATGGCCACTCCAGTGGACTCTAATCTTCCAGCCGTCACCTTCATTTGAAGACTTCCAGTATTTCAACCTATCCTGGCCCTTTGATTCTTTTCAGCTTCTCTCCATTGCTCCAGCCTCAGAAAACCTTAGTCCACTGTGGACAAGCTTCTCATCTTAAAGATGAGAAGCCAGGAGTAAACTTATGTGGTTGTTGAGTAAAACTCCAGTTTTCTTCTACAGATCAATAGCTCTTCTCTTCAATTCACCCCATTCCAAATTAAATTTTTCATATAAGTCATATTTCCTCCCATTTGTTTCTTATTCCTTCAGTGGTAATAGCATTATTTCAGTCTTCCAGAACAAAACTCATTAAAGTAGATTAGTTTTTCTCCCTTCCCCTACCACGTCCAACATTGTACACACACTCAGTGTTTCCTCTGGGGAAATTGCTTTGCAGATAATGCTGTCCAGGCATTCCTAATGTCTCCAGACTTTGAGTATGCTCATGGTCTCTTGGTCTCATGGTCTCAAGTTTAGAGAGTCATGGTTTCAAAGCTCCCATGCCTCCAACATACTCCACAAACTCATCCTTTTAAAGCATGACTCTAAGACCCTCCCCCAACTTCTGGTCAAAAATTAATTAATTGCCTAGAGGCTTGATTAACAATTTCTAGTGTAATTCCTTCTATGGGCTAAAATATCCATTAACAAAAAATAGAAGAGCAACTTTCTAAAATACGGGAAGATATTCTCTTCTGTAGGCCAAAACATCCATTAACAAAAAATATAAAGAGCACCTTTCTAAAATATGGGAAGGAATTCTACAGAAGAGAAAACATGTGAGATTGAACTGAGAAGTACTATGAAAGATTGACATATTTTCCCTAATTAAAATGAAATAAACCGAAGACACTGCTATTTCTTTCCACTTCCTCCTCATGGCCAAACATTCACATACATGCCTTTAAAAGGTGGGCTGTTCTCATTGTACCAACTAGTTCTACTTTTTGGATTAGCACACAACGGTCCTACCTTATGTCCTCATAAGGCTTCTTCTACATCCTCTCGGGACCTTTGTCGTGTTATAGCATGACACCTTGATGTAATAGGATGGGGAGTTTACGAAAATGGCTGTGGAGATCATCCCTGCCATGACGCAGGATGAAAACAAGGACCTCTGCTACTGATGTGGCAGAGACACTATCTAGCCCTCTCATGGCTAACCTGGCATTCTACAGTTACAGCATTTAGGTGGATGATGGCTTCTTAGAACAGAGACCACCAGATTACATTTACGATCTTCCCCAACCTGCCCTCAGCTGTCCCCTGGAGCTTTCTCTGTCTCCCTTGACATTATTGGAATCTTTCCTCTGTTGGAATTGCTGTGTGTGACCCTTCTAAATCTCTCCCATCTCACCTCACCCTTGCTCTGTTCCTGGCTCGCTCCCTAGTTGCCTCTCACCCCGCTCCTGGGAATCCTCTGTCTCCCTTGCTTGCCCACTAGAGCCTGAACTCCATGGGCTCTAACTAGATACTGGCTTCCTTTCTCCAATCTCTTTCCTCCTCAGACTCAGAGACTTCATTAAAATCCTGTTGTCTCACTGTGAACAACTCGGCCTCCGTAGAATCTAGACCATCAGTCTCAGGGACCAGAAAAAGGGCGCACGTGATTTCCAAATCCTCACAGCCTTCTTTACTTCCTGCTCTTGTCTTATCTACAAGCCTTCTTCATTCTCCCCTTGCTCTAGTCTCTCCCTCTGATTATTAAATTCAGCTTTATAGAGATTCAAATGTCTCTTGGATATGGATAATATTAAAAATCGTCACATGCTATTCTACTTCACGAAAAAGGCAGATTCTGGAGCTGGGATGTGGCCTTCCCTCTACAGGCTCAAGCCTGTTTAAAAGTTTCCTCCAAAGAATCTGCTCTGGGTCAGGCAGGGCACCTGATGGTGACAGGGAAGAGAGAGCAAGACAGAAGAGCCCAGGAAAAGACACTGCATGCTCAAGACCAGCTGAACAGTAAACCATTCCCAGTAGGGATTACTCCGGCTTATCTCCTACTCCTCTTCTAGGTTTGTTTTACTGTCTTTAAAAATGACAAATTATAATCGCGGATGTTTAATTCTCTAAATACCCCCTCATAATCTCTAAGAACCGTTGCTAAAATATAAACTTTCTTTTATCTCAGAATTTGTAAGACCATTGTATAAACTTTCTGTATCTCAAGATTTGTAAATTCACTGGGTGTGGTTTAAAAGATCTGTAAAATCTGTAATAAAAAGTTTTAACAGAAGGGTTGATAGAAAAAAAACTCTATAATAGGTAATCTTAATTTGTTACAATATGCTTATATGTCATGTGGATTCAATTCTTGTTTATGGAAATATGACCTACTAACAACATCCATTTGCTGATTAAGATTTATAAAGTCCTAACTAGACCATGGTAATGCACAGCTTTAACCCCAACACTCAGGAGACAGAGGTGGGCAGATCTCTGTGGTTTTTTGGCCAACTTGGTCTACAGAGCAAGTTCTAGGACAGCCAAGGCTACACAAAGAAACCCTGTCTTGAAAAAAACAAAAGCAAACAAACAAAAAGATTGATAAATTCCTAAGGTTGTAGAGGTCTTCTCAGGTTAACAAAAACTGACTTAGAGATATATGTCTGCCCATTTTTGTCTTTACTGTGTTCAACACAAGGCTTCTACAAAATTTTAGAAAAGGAACAATATATATTTGATAAATAAGGTTTATGAATTCCTTAGGTTCATTCAAGCTAACAAAAACTAATTTAAAGATGTATGTCTAGCCTTTTTGTCTTTTATAACTTTGTTAAGTTTTAGCTATTTGGACACACAAAAAAATTGTGATATTCTGTAAAGGTGCACTATGCACTATGAAAGAATCAGAAAAATAAGGTTCTCAGTTTCTCTGTGAACTATATTTATAATTTAAAGTTTTATTTTTGATGCTACAGGATCTTCAATTCAAAATTTTAAGGCCCAAACTTGATAGTGATCAAACTGTAAAACCTCAGTTTTATAAAAGTTACTGACTTGTAAACTGTTAAATATAATTAAGACCCCCCCCAAAAAAAAAGTTAGGTTGAGTGGCGGTGGCACATGCCTTTAATCTCAGCACTCAGGCAGAGGCAGGCGGATCTCTGTGAGTTTGCAGCCTGCCTGGTCTATAAGAGTGAGTTCCAGGACATGCTTCAAAGCTACAGAGAAACCCTGTTTCAAGAACCAAA
>LOEQ01007432.1:18387-30500 GCA_001685075.1 Bramus lutescens | reverse complement strand
AGGAGCAGGTGCAGTGAGGAGGGGGAGCAGATGCAGTGAAGATGAGGAGCAGGTGCAGTGAAGATGGGGAGCAGATGCAGTGAGGATGAGGAGCAGATGCAGTGAAGATGGGGAGCAGATGCAGTGAAGAGGAGGAGCAGGTGCAGTGAGGAGGGGGATCAGATGCAGTGAAGATGAGGAGCAGGTGCAGTGAGGAGGGGGATCAGATGCAGTGAAGATGAGGAGCTGATGCAGTGAGGATGAGGAGCAGATGCAGTGAAGATGAGGAGCAGGTGCAGTGAGGAGGGGGATCAGATGCAGTGAAGATGAGGAGCAGATGCAGTGAGGAGGAGGAGCAGGTGCAGTGAAGATGAGGAGCAGATGCAGTGAGGATGAAGAGCATATCTTTTTTAGCTTTGTGAGTACACTAGAGATGGAATGTCCACTCTGTGCAGCAACAAAAGTTACAAAGGAGACTGTTTGATGGGCTCAAGGGACCATCAATAGGTGATTAAAGAGAGAAAAAAAAAACAAAGCAGGAGATAGAACAGAAGTGGAAGCTCAAGAGACCACCCTCTCCAATAAAGCTATAATGTAAACATAACATTTTAGGTCACCTAGCAGCTTTGTTAGAATGAAATTTTATTGAATGCTTTATTTTTCATAAAATATCTAAATACATATTATATTAACAGAGTAATTAGTTCTGTATTGTGTTGTGTTATTTGTTGTTTGTATGCTTGTGTGTGCGTGTGTGTGCATGCATGTGTGTGTGAGTGTGCGTGTGTGTGTGAGTGCACACTGCCACAGCACATATGGAGGTCTCAAGACAACTTGTGGGAGTTGGTTCTCTCCTTCCACTGTGATATTCCTGTTGCTTGAACTTAGGTTTTCATGTTTATTGGCAGTTTCCTCTATACACTGAACCATTTTGCCAACTCAGAGTAAAGAATTATTAATGAAATATTTTAGGATTTTTTAGTCATACTGCCTTAAAATCTGGTATGTATTTGTAATAACCACATTGGAAGTGCTGAGTCTCTCGTGTCTCATGGTAATTGTTTCCACAGTTTATATATAAGAAGACATTTTTAAAAGTCATCTACTATACATGTAAAATGTTGTAGCTGGGTTGTTTAATGCAGTCAGAGTGCTGCCGATTTCATGGGATTAACTTGCAGCTTAAAGCATGCAGGCTCTTGGGCAAAAAGACGAAACTCACTGGTAACATTATCCTAAAATCTACTCCTGAAATAGAATGTCTTACTAGTTCTATTAACTTTTTCTTGTTTTAAGTATTAGTAAGCTGAAGTACATTTTAAGATAAGTGCAAACTTTTTAAAAACAAATTGCATTTGAAAGACTTGTAGCTCCTTCCATGTGTGTAACATCACAAATACAGGTTTGTTCTGGTGATTAAAGTGTTTGCATTCAGTTTTCTTCACTGTCGTTTTAACCAACCTCCATATTATCTTGAGTTTCCACTAATGTTATATCCAACCCCATGGACCCAAATTAGAGTGCTAGAACAGATAAATAAAACCATCACTTCAAAGAACTGTAGGACGCAGCAACATCAGGGAACCACAGCCCTCTTGTGCCCCACCTCCACTGCGGAGTGAGGAAGATGGGTCTGCTTAGCGGTGGGTTTCTCACTAAGCACCAAGGTGATCTACTTTGGGATAATGAACTCTGGGTGCCTTTTTGATGCCCTTGGCACTGAGAGGAGCTGTATTTGATAGATAGAAGCCATGGGAGAGAAATGGAGACATACAAAATGCCATAGGGAGACAGATCAATAGTGGGGTGAGAAAGAAGCTCCAGGCCCATAAATCCACAGCCTCTCTCCTCAGACAGCAAGCCTAAAGAAATAAATAGAGGTTCCATAATTATTCTGAAGATTGTGTGTTTTAAATCTCATGGGTAATTATCACAGCTAAAAATTACACATTACAATAATCACAACTAGTAAATTACCTGGAATTGCTTGCTCAGTGAATATCTTTTGGCAACCAAAATTTGTACATAAAATGACTATTCATGAGAGCTATTTATAATGGAGTGTGTGTTAGCACTGGCTGCTCTGAGGAATTTACTGATTTTTCTAATTGAATTTCCATCAACACAGCAGCTTTCCGTGTTACCTGCCTCAGTCAAGGAGTCACCCATCCTCAAATAAAATGATGCAAATTTAATGGTGAAGTGACATAATTTCAAAACCCATGTGTATGCGTATCTGTACAAGGACAGGATTAACTTCATTTTTAGTGTTCTTGCAAACTTAATTTTCCACGTTACTGCATGGTATGTTTCTAGGCTGCAGTGGTAAATGTCTGAGTTGCTTCCATGTGGTTACATCCTGGGATACCTAGATGAACAGTTTTGCATCTTCTATCCTTCCCAAACAGAGGCACACGAATGACTTTTGTTAGTGATGTCTTTAGGTTTTAATTTTTTTTTAAATCATAGTTTGGTCTTGGCTGTGAGTCCCTTGGATTCCCTATGGGATGTTCATTGAATTTAGCATTCATGTCTGGACCTTTGATTTGGCACTTGGCGCTCATGCAGCTTTGATTGATATTTCAGTGGGTTGCCCAGGAGAAGAGGCCAGTGCTTAACCCCTTTTGATTCAGACAATTTAAGAGACTGGTAGAGACCATGGGAATTTTTCTACCAGAAAGATAGGCATGAGTTAAATTTAGCCTAAGGTCAAGGAGGAATATTTGAAATCAAGAAGCAAAGAGTGGACTGTTTGGACTGGGTATGAGCAGGGGTGGGAAGAGACCCATTTTGGGGTGCAGAGACTGGGGCCTGCCAATGAAGATAACTCACCTCAGGTGTGATGTGGTCTTAAGTGGGTGTGCCAGTGTCTCTGAGTATTTCAGACTCATGTCACAATAGTGACATGCTCCTGAGGCACTTTTAAAGATCATTAAGGGACTGTCTGACTCTTTTGCCAGCTTTTTGAATCCTATTCCTCATTCTGGGTTGCCTTGTCAGAATTTAGGATGAGGGGAAGTGCCTAGTCTTCCTGCAACATGATATGCCCTGTTAGGTTGGTATCCATGAGGAGACCTGCTCTAGTCTGAATGGAAACCAAGGAGGAGTGGATGGGGGTGGAGGAGTAGAGGGGAGGTGAGGGAAGGGGCTGGGTAGAGAGGAGGGAGGAGAAACTGCAATTGTTATCTAAAAAATTAATAATAAGAATAATCACATAAATAGTAAATAAAAATATTAAAGTAGTTCAGCTATTTTTACTGGTTCTTTATTTCTTTCTAAAATCAGTATCGTTTCACACACACACACAAAGCACCTTCCTCCTCTTTCCCAGCATCCCTTGGATCTTTGAGAACCTTTCCTATTTCAGGTTCCAGGTGGCTGTTTTTGGAGGCAAAGTTCTGGGCATGGCACTATTTCTGAGGCATATGGTTGAGTAAATGCTATCTCTAGCCTGTAACTCTGCAGCCCAGAAGTTTTCCCAGTGCCATTCTGCCGTTGTTTGAGACAGGTTAGGTCAGAGTGAGGGTGCTTTTGACAAAACTGCTGACAGATTAGCTGTGGAGTGTTAAGGTGGGCAGTGGGAAGAGCAAGCATTTTGTGAGCCCCCTCCCCCCAGCTGGTCTCTGTACCACACAGAGGCCGGTCATCTCAACTGAATGCAGTGGTGAGGCCAAGCACTGCAGAGTTCTTCCTAAAACGAAAGTGGCAGTCTTTCAGCCCTGTCTTTATGCTCAGTGCATACTTAAAAGGCTCACCGACTAATATGACTAGCCATTTGTTAGACGATTACTCCTCATTTTTACCTTTGAATTCTTTATATTTTAAGTAGCTGGACTAGTCCTTAATACATCAAAATATTAAAAAAAAGATACGCTTTTCTCGTTAAGATTTCTGTCTTCCACCACTTTCATAAGTGTGGTCTTTATCATGGCGATTAATTGTCGTTTTAGTGTACCCATACCTGTGTTTTCCAGCTATTAAAATTATAGGCCATTTATCTGTTTATGATAGTTGCTGCTTCCTTTTATACTGTTTTCTCAAGTGCTCTAAAGGTTTATTAATAAGCCAATAGGTCTGCCTCAAAGAAAGGGCTAATATTCTCTGAAGTCTGTCTTTTAATCAGCCCATGTCATGAATATTTACAAAAGTGGTTGTGTGTGTGTATGGGTGTATTTATCAGTTAAATAGTTAAGAAATGTGTTTGAAGGCCTCCTCCAGGATTTTTTGTTATTTTCAAATTAATTTATACGTCTATATTTTGTCTACATGTGTGTATGTGTATCCCCTGTGTGCCTGGTACTGCTTAGGCCAAAGGAGGGCATCTGGTCCCCTGGAACGGGAGTGCTAGAAGGTTGTGACTAGCCATGCTAGTGCTGGGAACCAAACCTGTGTCCTTTGCAAGAGCAACAAATGCTCTTAACCTCCTGAGGTTCTGACCACCAGATACTAGACTAGCCCTTCTTACCACTAAGCATTTCTCAGCCCCTCAGGGGATACCTTTGTACCATCCACCTTGAGGTCCCTGAGTGTCAGAGGATACCTGGAGGCCTCTTCAGTGGTATCCAACATTGGCTCCATGTTGGGATTCCCTGCAAAGTTTACACAACCTTGATACATGAGCCCATTCTATGGAGACTTTTACTTATGTAGTGCAGGATTTTGCTCATGTCTGAAGTTGTGTAAAATTTTTTGGTGATTCTATCATGCCAGTAGGATTTAAGACTATTGTTACCAAGTTCTTTGTACCAGATAAGGAATCTGAGGCCTGATCAAAGAGATTAAGTGATATGCCCCAGACCCACACAACACAGACTCTAATCTTTAGACTGCTTCTTAAGTTTTTTGTGTAAGGAGACTTAAATTTTTGAAAATAAAACGTATATGCTTTGCTGTTTCTGAGGGATGCACGATGTACTTCTTGGCTTAGTCCAGGAACATGAGAAGTGTTATTTTTATCTATTTTAACACAGGAAATGAAACATGAAAGTTCACAGTAAAAAAAAAAAACATAGTCTTAACCTTAGATATGAAATGCAGGAAATTAGGAGGTAGATTTAGAAACAGTTGTGTGTTCTCAGCATGCCCACATTGTCCAAAAGAAAATCAAGCAAAGCAATAAGGCAACTGAGATTATGTTAGGCCAGGTAGTCATGTTAGTAATTTCATACTAGAACTATAGTGTTCATGTTATAATGTGAGTCGTTCTTTGGGGTGAAGTTCTATATTCCCGTGATCAGGGTTACTGCTCCAGGGCAGATTACAGACCAAGCTTGTATCAGTAATGTAATTGCAAGGTAGAAACTAGACAGGCATTTTAGTAATGAGAGTTTTCAGAGTTATGAAAGGGGAAACGGTTGAGAGAGTAGTGTAAAGTAATACCCCCATATATCTAGAAACAGATATGTTTTGGGTATTAAGTGAGAAGAAGGGCACAGAGTGCTTTTCATCTGTTCTGTCCATAACTCAGTACATACCAAACACACAGGTACTCAACAGCCCTCTGTAACAAGAGGGCCTGCTTTTTGGGGTTTCTGTCCTCCCATTAGGTCCCACAGCCAGCAGGCCTAGAGTATGTACTGTAGACCAACAGAGCTGAAGACAATTCCAAGGAACTTGCTGGACAAGCATACTCTCAGTCCCACCCAAAAGTTACTGAGTCATAAACACAACACTAATGAGATTTTCTGGAGACCTCCATGATTTCTGATGCTCACTTGCATGAGAGGAGGATCATCACATGGTTTTTGTTTTCTGAAAACCTAAAATAAAGAACAAAATGGTAGAGATATATATGCTAGATACTGCACTAGGAGCCTTTACAGCCATTTCTTTCCACTGGGACAGTTTGCTCTAACTGTGCAGGGAATCTAGTTGCTTACAAGAGTACTTTGTTTTCCTGACTCTAGACTGACGAAGTGGTTTCTGTGGTCTCTGGTGCTTAGCTGTGGGGGATGGCGCTGAGTGGCCTCTCTCAGTGTCTGGAACTTCATAAGGATTCAGAAGCTTCTCTCCTCATGTCTCTTCCCTCAATAAGTATGCCTTAGCGTGTTCACATGATTGCAAAGGGTTTCCTGGCAGCAGAGGAGTCCTGTCACTATACAGCACTATACAGCACTATACAGCACTATCACTATACAGCACTATACAGCACTATCACTATACAGCACTATACAGCACTATCACTATACAGTACTTCTGCAATCTCTACTTCTGTTGAAATTGCTCTCTGGGCTCTTTGGCCTAAGCAAGTCATCTGGTAATGCCTTGATTCAAGGTTATAGCAGCGGTCTTTATCTGTATATAGAAGAAGCAAAAAGCAAAAGAGTTAGTACCTATAGGCAGGGAGGAACTTGTCCCTACTCTGATTTATTTCATACATATTTGTAGATGGATTACAACATGATATCCATCACTGGCTAGTAATTGCCAAAAGTACAAGGTGGGTAGCCTTTGAGAATTTGAAGTCTCTGTGTTGAGATGCCACCTCCGCACACCTCCCCACACATAGCATGGAAAGTAGTAGGGGCTGTAACCCAACTACAGCTTCTCATTGGAAATCATTGGTTTGCATAAACTTTTGTCACTGAAAATGAGCAATAAAAGGGGGAAATGGGGGTCATTTCTCAGTTTTAAAAGAGGAAGTCTCCTTAACCTCAGTCTTACCATCTGGTTCTGACTACAGATAGGGAAGGAAAAGCAGACTTAAATCTCCATTTATCCTGCTCCTATCCCAAACAGTTTGATCTCTCTTTTTATTGTGGTTTGTGGGTCAGATATTTCTGTTAATAGTTGGTTAACTGGAGATCAGGAAGTTGTAGAAATTCCTCATGGCTTTCTGACCAGTTACAATGCCCCACACCAACATTTTAAATCTCTGCATATGGTTAGATTTAGCCATTCTTTCATGAACCCCAAAGGCAGTAAACAATTATTGAATCCCATATGCTTTTGTGTTCCAGAGATAAAACAAAACAAGACAACCAGAAGCTGCTTATTCATCTACGGGCTGGATTTTATTATTTTGCTTTAAAATTGTGGCCTATTTAATTCTACATAAGTAATAAATCCATACGACCAGAATTTGGAGTGATACAATATCCATGTGACTATAAAGAATTCTTTGTTTTGAAAAACATTAAATAGGGGTTTATATCTCTAGTCAATGTAAGTAAACTTTAAAGTATTCTCTCTCTCTCTCTCTCTCTCTCTCTCTCTCTCTCTCCCTTATTAGAAAACAGGCACTTTGTTTATTCACTGAGGCTGTACTATGCTAGCTGGCTTCTTCTGAAGGTGGAATGCATGCCCACTGAAAATTGGAATGAGTAGGATCAGTTCTGTATCTGGCGCCCAAGCGAGATCAGGGATTAGCTAGCTGCAGCTGCTATCATCCCAATGCATATGCACAGGAAAATTGCCCCTCTCATCAGCCTTGTAAGACTCATGACAAGGGAAAGCACCCATGCATGTGTGAGCAGAAATTGGGGATGTCTATGCAAGAGAAATTGGTAATGATAAAATCAGGTATTACTAATGTCAGAATCTCATTAAAAGTTAAATTAATTACAAGGTTAAATTAAGTATACTTGTGCCTAAATGTTTTACACATGCATATCATACATTTGACAATATTTTTATGGAAATTCTAATTTTTTATTGAAATCAGACTATAATTTATAATCTGGTAATTGAATTTCTCAAAGGAGGAAGATGAATTAAGAAACTAACTCAAAGTATTAAGGTAGTCAGCACTAAAGTGAAAGAAAAACATCAACACAGTGAACCAGCTTTCTTTGTGATAACAGCCTCAGTTCATGGGCTTTGTTGGGTGTAAGCTTCCTTTCTCTTGAGCTCTGGGTGGGAAGAATGATGGATTAGTGGCCAGTACGGAAGAGTGTATTACGTCACAGGGTGTGTTGCTAGGAATTAAGGATGGGGCATTCAAGGCACTTCTTCATTTCTTACCCTGTGAAAGGAGAAAATAGATCTGTCCGTTTCTTTGTTTTGCCCTGCCTCTTTCTGAGATTATTTTGCTGAACTTAGATTGTGAGATCTATTCCTTACAACTGCATATTATTGGTTTCAGTTTGTTCAGTTTTGTTACCATGTACTAGTCTACTTTGTGAATATTTTATAGTTTGTGCTGTTGATGGGCATTTGTCTTAAGTAGTGTCATAAATATTCTTGTAAATATTTTGGTGAGCATATATAGGTATATATATTTCTGGTGGATATATATCTCTGAGTAAGATTGCTAGGTTGTGGGATATTCATTCACATGCACATGTACAAACATATACATACACATGTATTTTAAATATATCTTCATACACACACACACACACACATCGCCTTCCCTTAACAATCTGAGCATTTAAAAATGAGCTATGGCTTTTTAATTGGCTAGCCCACAAGAAGGTATTGCCCAGTGCCAAGAACCAATGCTAGAATGTGTTGACATTAGTGCAGCTGGCAGTTAGTTCATCTAGTCACTGCTCATCTTCATCTGCTCAGGGCATTGGCTGGGCACAGCACATCGGAGTTCATAACTGTGCGCCTGTAAGGAAAGTAGAAACAAATTGTTTCTGAGGTTCCATCTGTCTGCAACTTTGCAATTAGAAATGTCCTGACAGAAGATTACAGAAGAATTTGTTTGTAAATATCTGCTACCTCTGAAGGAACACAACTGCCCAGCAAGGTTGATTTGTGGGTATGTCACATGTATGGCTATGCAGACATCTGTTGGGGGTTTTCAGTTAGCAAGTCTGACTTCTGACAAGAAGTTCATTAACACGGCACCCTGTAAAAATGATGATCCCACTAGCATTGCTAGAAGTTTAACAGATAAAATTAACTGAAAGCAATGAAGTCAGTGAATTCAAATAGTTTGAGAACTTACAATTTAATCTCTCCAAATGTGTGTGTTTTGTGTTAAATGTCTAGTGAGTTAGCTGGGAGCTTTGTCACCAGTCTCATTCTCAGCTGTGGTTTTTTTCACCACCCCCTCTCGTCGTGACCTTTTCTAACTCTTAACAGATCAGTTCCAAATTGAAAAGTCCTGAGCTGCTCTTTCATAGGGAGATATTAACCGGTTGTTATCAGGGTCTACTTAATACTTTCGTATTTTTCTTTCATCTCTTCTCAAAGCTTGTGGCATGCACCTAACTGGATTCTGGGACTGTGATTCCAGGCCTTTTGGAGTTATTCCAGGCAGAACTCTGCCTGTCTCTCCAAATCAGTCCCCCACGATTTCTCTGCCTGGATTGGAGGGTAGAACACATATTGAGTCTTCTGTGATGTATTCTTTTCCCCAAGATCTTGTGGTCAGTTCTTGCAATATGAGAACATTATGTAGCGACAAACAGATTATAGATTTAATGTTAATGCATTTATTAATGAAATAAATTAGACTCTGTGATCTGTTCTCTTGTTTTTGTTGTTGAAAATTTGAGCGTTCTATAAATAAAAGCATCTGGACCTAGTACTTTATAGAGCCTGGACTTCATCAATTGTTTTGTATTGAAAGTCATGCTTCTCTGCAACACAGATTGGCAGTCTTGCTTAATTTTACCCTTGATTTATTGCTTTAAGATAGCTCTGCCAGGAGTGTCTTCATGCGTTTCACTTTCTGTCTCTTAGCTGCTAGAGTGGACTGGCACTTTCCTTAGGATTGCATAGCAGCTGGTTTCAAACTTCGTTACTCTCTTGCCTCCTTTGACCGAGTGGTATTGTGGGTCCCTCACCCCATTATAGACTGCACTAAATTCTTTCTCTCATACTTGTCCTTCTCAGGACAAAGGAAGCTAGCAGAGCTTGATTGACTCTTCCCAAGAACATTTATTTGAAGGGGTAACAGGGATTCCCTCTCTGATTTCTCTTTAATTACTAAGTTAGCAGGAGATATATAGTAGTGGGATCAGTCAAGTGAGGAGAAGAAAGTAGCTGTGCATTTACAGGTGATGATTTTTCATATATTTCTGGCACATCGAACCTGTTTTCGTTCCTTGCTGATGTTAAGGTTAGACCTGGCCATACTGGGTGAGTCGCTTGCACTTAAGCACCTGAAAGGTTAATGGAGAGTAAGGAAGATTATTGAGAATTTGTTCCTTTCTCAGAATAGCTGTAGGTGAGCTACATGAACTCCAGACCAGGAATGTATGTTCTCTGCCAGGAGGAAGGAAGCAAGGAGTCCCTAGTCCTTTCTCTGTCATTCTACAATGTGTTATTCCATCAGAAGGCTTAGATTTATCAACCAACAGAGACTTACAGGATTAAAATGGGGTGTGGTAATTTGGGGTCATCCATCTGATGCTGGTATTTACAAAAGTAAAAAGTACAGACTGTCCCAGGACAAAGCCTTCAAGTACTATGGTGAGTCTCTCGGGTGACTGATTGAGCAAGAAGGATGACAAATCAAAGTCCTATAAGCCTTGCACTTGAAGTCCAAGTTGAAAGAAACCAACACACTGTAGAACAACAATGTTTCCTCCCAGTGTTGTGTGCAGGCTCCTGGCACACTGGCAGTGTCACCAAGGGTGATAGCAATAGAGCGTGGGACAACCAAATGAAGTTTCTCACAAATCTTTAAACAGAGGCTTAGACCCAAGGCTGCTTTATATGCTGTCTTACAAGAAAAATGATAGAAAATGAAAGATTTAAATTTTTTGAATTTGTTTGGCTTCCTGTTTAACCAGTGATTTTCAGGTGTCAGACTTACACAGGAACCACCTTACATTATTAAATGCATGTTTTGGTCTAGCAGTTTTGAGGTGGAGTCTTAGATTCTGAATTTTAAAACCCTGAGCTGCTGTTGGCCTGAAAATCAAATGTTGAGTATCATTGATAGATATTTATGCAATATCCATACTGTCAGTGTTTAGTTTCCCTTCTGTATGCTTCTATATTAAATGCTAAGTGAAGAAATATTTTGCTCTCCATGGTAAGGAGTAGTTGTATTTTTGGAAAAACAGTGATGAAGATTGGGACGGATAAGGACAATTATATGCAACAAGCACCGTGCAAGTTCATTCTAGGTAGAAACCAAGCACTTGGTTACACTCTGGTGTTTCCAGGTTCATGCAATACTATACTTCCATGTAAGAAACTGAACACTTGTCTAGAAAACAGTGTTTTGTGCTATGTTTTGACACAGGGGTTATATCTAGGAACCACAAAAGTTTTAATGAAAAACTACAATCCGTCCATTTGTAAAGAACAAGCTATAGTGCATCCCACAGAGTCAGGCTGGGTGTGTTCTTGAGAGCGTAGAAGACTTTCCCTGGCCAGGGATTATCCAAGGGCATGCTAGATGATGGCATGGTGTGTGATTGACTGTTCATGTTTGTTTGGATTTGGTTGTGTTCAGCTGACAATTCTATTTTCAGTCATGAAGGAAAAGATTTCTTCACCACGCTAGATATTTGTCTGGTGACTCATATCTGGAAGTGAGAGAATTGCTGTGGTATCTGAACTGGAGACACATCTTTTCAGAATTGTGTCTGCTGTGTTATCTCAGGCTGTTTCAGATGGTAATTCTCCAGGGGCCAAGAGTCTTCCAAGGCAGAACATCTGCTCTGAAGACCTAACCTACTGCTGTGTGCCTCTCCATGTGTTACTGTTTTCATTTGCCTGCTTGGTTAGTTTGTTAGATTGAGTGTGTCCTAGCAGGCACATGGAGGGTTTGTTTGATTTGTTGTTGTTGTTGTTGCTGTTTTGTTTTGTTTTTCCCCCTCAAAATCCATTTATAATCTAAAACTGGAGAAAGCTTCCTCAACAAAGTTTGTAGGTGTGCATAAAGATTCAAGGATTCCTACTCACTTATGAAACATTGGGCAGGAGTGGTTTTGTTCAGGTCTCTTCTCAGCCGTGTGTGCCTGGCTGCTGAAATCAGGGTAACATTTATGGATCTTGTTCCCACTGACTCTCAACTGACACAATGGACAGGCCTGAGTGGGGAGATGGTTTCATTTCTGTGGTGTGCTCTTACTGCCAAATCAACCTTGTCCTGTCACTTCTGCCTACCGCCTTTTATATTGTCACCATCATGGTGTGGGAGTCTTATATCTTATATATCTCATATCATATATATATATATTTATATATATATATGAGAGAGAGAGAGAGAGAGAGAGAGAGAG
>LOEQ01007432.1:0-12347 GCA_001685075.1 Bramus lutescens | reverse complement strand
GAGAGAGAGAGAGAGAGAGAGAGAGAGAGAGAGAGAGAGAGAGAAACAGACCAACAATCAGATATACAGACAGAAAGAGATGCACACATAAAGAGATTATCACTTCTGTTTGTTCTTTGGCACTGTCTGTTTTGGGTGGTAGGAAATCTTTTGTTATAATTTAACATATTTTATGATTCCTTCATAGTCAAATATTTATGGGCTATATGCTTATAAAGCTGTTACAAGTATAAAAATTTCTTCACCAACACTAATTTATGATGTGATTAAAGTCTATTGCAATATGTGATCACATAAAGTGACCTTCATTTTCCTTCACGGGAAACCATTTGGGTGCAGGTAAAATGATGGCACCTTTAACAGCCAATTAATCACAATGAGAAAGGTTGGGGAGAAGATGACTTGAGCATATTTTGATACAGAATTGGTGTAGATAAGCCAACAGAATGAGTCATTTGAAGATTGTATCAGAGGCAATGCAGAAGGCCTTGATGGATGCCTTGAGACCAGTTCAAGAAAGTGCTAAGAGAAAGACAGAAAGGTTGCTGGCCCTAGGATCAGAAGATATTATTAAAGTACTGATGACTTATTGACTGTATTAATTGAGTAGAAACAAAACAAAAACCATCCTTGACAGGGTCAATGACTTAAAATAAATAAATAAATAACCAAACAAATAAATAAAACTGGTGGGCTCAAGAATGTTTCAAGGAAAAGGAAACTAAGATTTCTTTTTCTGATGTGTTTGTGATAGCATTTAGGTAGAGTCTGACTGTGTCTTACTTTTGAAGCATTTAAAATGAAAGTAGAAATAAGCAATAAAACAAATGAGCATTATTCAGATAGCAACTACGCTGGAGGAGTTTTTGTATTCTGTAATAGCTGTAAATAACAAAGATCTCTTTTCTTAAAATCTTTATTTCATTTTTATGTTGTGTGTGTGCTAGTGTGCACACATACGCCATGTGTGTAGGGTTAATGAGTAACTTAATGCATGTCGATTAAGCTCAGGCTCCCAGGCTTGGCAGCAAGCTTCTTTACCTGCTAAGCTATCTCGCTAGTCTGATCTCACTATTTTTTAACAATTTTCACTGCTGTTCTTTTGAAGCCAAGTTTGTTTGGGTTTTTGATGAAACTCACTGCTACCTTATCTCAGGTCGTGAGTTCCTAATGTTTCTTTCTCTTAAAAAATAAAAAAGAACTAAATAAATAATTCATGTTCTGATTACTTTTGTCTGGATCTGAATGTAGGGTATTTGAATTATTAAACCACATGTGTTTGAATATCTTTTGAAAACTCCTCTTAGTATATTAATTTTGAATATAGCAGCATGATTTCATTTTTAAGTTTTTAAGCAAGTTGATCATAAAGTACCCATTTATAGCTACTTTTTACTGACCAATCTGTTTTCCATCAGAATCCTTACTGTCATAGCCTTTGCCTCAATGGAACTTGTATAATACACATGGAAGAGAGTGCTATGTAGAGGTCAATGGATGTCCAGTGTGGATCTCTGGTTCAGGCTAGGAATTGAAGCTTGGCTTTTTTTTTTTTTAAAGCAATCTCCCTTTAATTTTCTAGCCAATTTTCATACCTAATTGTTAATATTTTAATTAGCATACAAAATGAAATTTATTGTGGCAGTTTCCTGCTTAACATTTTGTTTTCATCCCAACTTTTTTTCTGTATCTCCCTCCCCTTCTTAATGGTCCTCTTCTACTCCCCAAGTTAACCATTAGTCTACAGATTCCAGGAAGCTCATTGATGTATGTTGTAATGAGGCTGCTCATTTGTTCCTGGCCACCCAGTATTTAACCGAAATAATCACACAGAAACTATATTATTTAAATCACTGCTTGGCCCATTAGCTCTAGCTTCTTATTGGCCAACTCTTACTTATTAATTTAACCTATCTCCATTAATCTGTGATCACCACGAGGTCGTAGCCTACCAGCAAAGTTTCAGCACATCTGTCTCTGGTGGTGGCTCCATGGCTTGTCTCTCACTCTACTCCTTTCTCCCAGCATTCACTTTAGTTTTCTCTGCCTACCTAAGTTCTGCCCTATCAACAGGCCAAGGCAGTTTCTTTATTAAGTCTTTATGAACAGATTCTTTTTTAAAGTTGTTGTGGGGCAGGAGAGCTTTAGTTACAAACTAGCAATTAGTAATCATGAAACTGTCCATTAATTAGTCATCATTTCTGATCATGTGGTTGCAAATCAGGTGGCTGTCTCAGTATGGAATAGTTGTATGATAGAAGGAAGTATCTTAGCCTCAGAGAACATGCTCAATGATGCTTTCTTTCTTCCCCTGTCTTTAGATGCTTAGAACGATATGTGATTTTGTATTTCATTTGAAGGTAGGATGTTGTTAAAAACTGGCAGTCTATAATATAGAGTATGGTGGGGAATTACATAATACATGTACTAAATAGAAAAAATACAGGAATGCCACAGCCTAATTACTGTAACAATAAATTTAAATGGTAATAGATAGAAGATTTAATTAACCGTATTTAATTATAACCTTCACAAATCAGTGTTTTTGCCAATGAGTTCCCAGAATGGTCATTTACATTTTTGTAGTGTGTGTGTGTGTGTGTGTGTATGTGTAAATATAATAAAGCCTATTTTCTGGACTTTATGAAAATTAAGATAACATGAGACTGATGACTCCAAATACTTTTAACAACATGAGTTGAAGTTTCTTTTAAAAATACAGGATGGACACACACACACACACACACACACACACACACACATACACACACATATAAAATTTTCTCAGGTCATGTAAAACAAGCCTGAGAAAACTTTAGTGACCCATTGTAGGTTTTTAAAAAATGGAACCACGCAAACAAAAAATAAGAAGTTATTTATGTATGTACTGTTAGAGCCTCTAGATTATAAATTATAAAATGTTCATGTTTCTGTTTTTAAGTTGAATGTCTATATAGCCAATGAACAAGTTAATTCTCTCTGTCCTTTTTCATCTCCTGTAGCTCAAATACCCAAGATTAGTAATCACTGACTTTATGCCTCTGACTTATACCTAGCAAGGAAAAATTGCAAACATTTGGGAATGATTAAAGAACAAAGACACAAGGGGATGGAGGCAAGCATTTTAGAAAATAACGAACAGTTGGTTTATCTTAATTGCTACCATATTCATTTTTTCTTTTTCTTTCTTATGTGTCAATTGGAAGTTTGGTGGAAAACTAACCCTCTCACCTAATAATAAGACTTAATTCATTGCAGGTTTTCTAAGTGATTTTATGTTTTCTCTAAGCATGGGTCTTGACGGTCTTTTATAGTTGAGATTAAGCACACTTGGTTGCTTTTAGAGTGGAACAGTTTGCTTTTCATCTCCTAGAATGCATGTCTTAACACCCACCATCATTTTAATCTGGATGGATGGGCAATCATGAGACAGCCAGGTCAGTCGTAATGGTTCGACCGAGAGCAGGCTCGAACTTGGATCAGGTTGTGTTAAGCAGCCCTGCGGTTTTGTTCCAGATAATGAAGAGTTCTGTACAGTGATAGTGAATCTGAGATTGCCAACTTTTGACTCCTTAGAAATAGAAATGAAGTTTCACAGATAGTGTGTCTTATGAGACTATTTGGTGCTTTGCGTAAGGATAAAGAAATTATGACAACACAGTTCATGCCTTATTGTTCCCTCTTTATTCTACTCAGCCCTTTCTCCAGTACCTACTGTGTGTTTTTCTGTCCATCGTGTGTATCTTTAATAGTGTTTTAGGAAGCAAAGCACCCATGGGTACATATTACACAATGTCTTCTAAGCATGCTTTGTTGTTGTTTTTATTGTTTTTTTTTTGTGTGTGTGTTCTTGTTTTTCTGTTGTCATTCAGTACAGATTCCAGAAGAAAAATGGGAGGAGTATCATGATTTTTAGTGACAAAGATATTGTTGAAATACAAGGTTTTACTTATTGTGAGTTGAATTGCTCTCTATACTTAGAATGTGTTTGTTTTCTTGAGGCACTTGCCCCTGCCCCAGCCCCCTACAAACATCAGCACACACTTCTCAGCTTAGAAAGAACCTAAACTAAGAATTAAGTTAAACTAAGTTAAAATTTATAAATCAGTTTCTCATGCATGTGCTCATGTATGTGTGTGTGTGTGTGTGTGTGTGTGTGTGTGTATGTGTGCGTGCTGGTTGAGTTCTTTCTGGAGACTGTGAGCTAAAAAGAATGTAAAATCAATTGAAAACTCAGTTTTAAATAAGTTTGTTTAACCTTTTGTGTTTCAATTGCTTCTTTATTATGTTGCACTGGTAGTTCAGGGCCTTTCAACATAGTTTATGTCATAGACTTAAGAAAGAAGAGTAATTATTGCAGGTGATAGTGCTATCTTGCCCTATGGAGCATATTTTAAATCATGTTGGAATCCCCAGAAGCATGGAAATTAGAAGGGAGTATTTTACTTTCTTTCTTAGCCATCTTTTTCTCATCCTGTTTTCACTATATCCTTTTGAGACATTTCATCCAATCTGTTTTGGCTCCTCTTCCCATATCGTAGTTGTTGTAATGAAGGAAACATGCCAGAATGATCCAGGAAAGCCTGGCAATGTCTGTTTCAAACCCCATCTTAGAGACATCTCATTCGGAAGTAGAAGAGACCAGTAAAGTCAAGGACATTTTGACTCAATGGCTTGGCTCTCTCTTCAGGACAAGTATAAGTAAATGTCCCCTCATCCCATTTCACGTCACGTCTTCTTTCCCTCTGCTGTGCCCCCCGTGAGCCAAGTGGTAGCCATGCTCTGAAAAGCTGTGCTCCTAATGCTTCTAGCCCCTTCTCTCTCCTCTGCCATCCTCTTCTCTACCTCAGGGCAATCGTGTGCTGTGAAAGTATATGTCTTCCTGCATTCTCTGGTGGCAGATTTCCCCTATGTTCCTGGATAGAAAGAGCACCCTGCCATTTGTGTCTAACATTTATATTTGATTATGCTTTCCACAGGTTCATCTTTCTCATTAAACTGTAAGCCTAATGAATAAAATCACATCATTTTCTTTGCTCTTTTTCAGTTAAATAAGTACATGGATAAAAGATAAAATATAAATCGGTTAGGAATGTGTGTAGCCAACATTATTTTAGATGGATTCTGATGTGGAGATCAACCTACTTTTAGGTTCATGACTGACTCCTAAGACTCTGCTTGATATATACAGAATTTACTTGAATTAATATAGATTCCCATTAAAGGTTACATACATATATTTACCTCTCTTCATTCTTCCCCTGTACAGACGGAATCTCACAAAATTGTCTCTGATCTTCAGTCACATGCTGGCAGAAATTAAGGCAATCTTTCCCAATGGCCAGTTCCAGGGAGATAACTTCCGGATCACAAAAGCAGATGCTGCTGAATTCTGGAAGAAATTCTTTGGAGACAAGTAAGTCAGAGTGTGGACCCATCAACCTGGTTCTCTGCGTTGTCAGTTTGTTTCTTGACTATACAGAGGAAGCATTCAGTATTTTTGATAGGATTTGATTCTCTTTTTCCTTCAGTGCTTAGGGTTTGAGCTAGGACCTTGTGTGTACTGCTTGAGTGTTTTCCCACTGAGCTGTGGCCCCCAAACCCTGATAACCTTAGAATGGTAATTGTTCCTGTTGTAAGTCAACAAATGTGTTAATAATGAAACATAATTTTTGTTGTTAGAGTTAATGTCAAATTAGACAGAATTTGTATTCTGAAAGAACTTATTGTGTCAGTTAGCTCTGAGAAGCAGACACATGTAAAATAATTCATGTGTATAATTTCTTATCCCATCTAGGATATATATAAAAATAAAAGGTACAGAGGAATATTTATTTTAAAAAGCATAAATAGGACTGCAGAAATAGCACAGGGGAAAGTGCTTGCTGTGTCAGCAGGGGAGTACAGCTTGCTTTCCCAGTATCCACATAACTATTGATGGGCATGGCAGCCCACCTGTAACACCAGCATGCTGAACATGGAGATGGGATTCCTAAAGCAACCGACAAGCTAGATTAACTAAGCTGGTGAGCCCAGGATAATGTGAGAGACCCTGCCTCACATATAATGTGGAGAGTGATTGAGAAAGACATACTCAGTTTGTCTCAGGCTTCCTTATGTATGAATAAATACATATGCATCTACAGATACAAACTTGTACACACACATGTACAGACATGCACACACACACATACACACACACACATGCGCACGCGCACACCTTATTACATGCAAAAAAGTGGGACTTCTGTTGTGGAATATTAGTTATGTTACATTTGTTTATGCAGTGAAATATTTAATGATTCAAAGATGTTACATTCTTTTATGTTGCATTCGTTGAACACTGTAAAGCTGTGTTATTTTGCCTACTTCAAGCACCTAATTGGTCTAAGAAAGAGATGAATGTCCAATAGCTAAGCAAAAGAAAGAAAAAGGCAGAGCTGGCAAGCAGAGAGAATAAATAGGAGAGAAATCCAGGGAAAAGGAGGGGGAGGAGCAAGAAAAGGAGGAGAGGAGGACACCAGGGGCCATCAACTCTGCCACACAGCCAGAGCAGGAGTAAGGCAGAAAGGAAGGAATATAGAATAAAGAAAGGCAAACAGCCCAGAGGCAAAGCATAGGAAAAGAGAAATGAGACAATCTAGAAAAGCTGGCTAGAAAGAAACCAAACAAAGGCTAGGTATTCATAAGTTAGAGTAAGTCTCTGTGTATTTACTTGGGAGTCAAGTGGCGGGACCCTTAAAAAAATAAAACAGACTTAGAAAAATAAAACAAACAAAACAAAACAAAATAAAAAAAACAACTACAGACCTCTTCCTAGAGGAGATATATGTTAGACTTAGAAAAGATCTTTAGAAATGAGGTGCAAGAACCCATTTCACCCAGCGATCCTTTCTGTGTATTGTTCACAAAAGCCCATTAGGTTTAAACAAAAGCTATGTGCCCAGGGGCATCACAGAGCTGCCAAATGAAGACCAGGTGAAGACGCTTTTCACAAACACTTCTTACTCAGATACACGTGTCCATGAGCAGGTTAATGTCTTGGATTGAATATGAGAATTCATCATAATTTATGTAAAACTTGGTAGACTTTGTGGATCATCCCTCAGAAGTGAACAATGGGAGGCAAGTGACTTCTGTGACTTTCTAAGGTCTCCTTTAAAAAGAGCACCTTCAGATGCTCCTGCTGGAAGAGGCGCGCTACCCAGTGGAGAGGAAGCCTCATGGCTTAGATAAATGATGCCCAAACCCACAGCAATACAAATACACATGCATATAAAACGTANCATGGCTTCCACATTGATGAGTGTTTGAAAACTGGCTGGCTGTGCTTGTCTGTTACATAATTTGTGAAGTTAGACAGGTGAAGTGTGGCCTGTGCTTTGAGCTGCTCAGTGCTCTCAGGATGGTGACTGTAGCATTGGCTTAGGCTTTGTCTTTTCCTGTCTGTCATTAAATGGTTGGTTTCTGTAGCTACTACCACGACTAGAGTGTACATACACAGAGCAGCGATTTTAACAAGCATAGAACATTCTGGTTCCAAAAATACATTTTGGTTTGCTGCTTGAGAAAGGTCTTACCATGTGTCTTAGGCTAGCCTAAAACCTAAGGTCTTCCTTAGACTGCTTCCCACATGCCAGGATGATAGGTGAGTGCTGCCATTCTTGGTTTGACTTCAAATAAATCCTGTTGTTCACTTCCTATATTGAAATGAAAGGAGAATATACCATTTTATTCCAGTGGTATGAACATTCTGTGTTGTAGAAATCCAGCTCTTCATAACATTTCTATATCCATTTACCATTAAGGGATTAGTAGTTTCATCCTCACTGCTAATGTGAACTACAGGAGCAGAGAGCATCCTCATGAAATATGGATGAGTGGCGCACAGCAGCGAGGCGAGTTCTGGAAGAGCGCCGGCATTTGCAGCTCCTGTGTTAGCACTGAGAGTCCAGTGCACACGTGGTGACTTTCAAAATAATTTTTCTCTTAAAGCTTCTGAAAATGTGTAGAACAAGCTATTCACGGAAATTCATTTTGAAAACTGACAATTCTGCTTTGTTGTACAGTGCTTTGTCAAGAGGTTCCTAAAAAATGACAACTGTGCTCGTGTTTTTGAAGAATCATATTTACTTTGCTGACATCACACAGCATGGTGAATTATGAATTTTAGACACTTTGGGTCTCCTTTGCTTAGCCACAGATGCCAAGGGGCTGCTATTGTTTAGAATTGTTCCCTCAGGAAATCACTTAAGCTACAGGCCAAGTGCTCTCCCTGCCCGCAGTCCTCCCATCATCCCCCGAGTCTGTGACATAGACAGGCTAAAAATAGCCTCTGACACCTTTGCTTTTAGGATGAGCATACAATTCCAAGGTGCTTCCCGAACTGAATCAAGAATAAAAGTGGACTGAACCCGTTTCCTCATTCTCAGTTGGCTGTTGTTCTGTGGTTCCTTGCGTCTTTTGAATTCATGAACAGTGCATAAATAGTGTGACTTCCCATGGACTGAATTGTTTCTCTTCATCATGTTCCAAATAATTCATATTTACTTGGTTCTCATCTTAAAGAATCCCCGTCATTTATCCTTTACAGTGATGATATAGGAAAACAATTTCATTTAATCTAAACTGTGACATTACATTTCAGAATAGCATTGTTTTAAAAAAAAAAACAGACCTATAATAAGAGGTTGTTTCTACAAACAGTCAGATTATAATTTTGTGATTTTTTTTTCTTAAAGACTGTTGTCATGGTTTCCTTCCATGAAGGGATAAGGTCATCTTTAACAAAATTTTAAGAATGTATTAAAATAGAAAACAAGTGATTCTTCATAAGACTTCATGATACTCACACATTAATTTCATTTCAGACCTTATGAAAACAGGAATAGAAAAATGGCTTTCAGTACTGTATGCCTACTCTCTGTCTGGGGTTCAGCATAGCAGCCAGTAGGCCCTGTCTGCCAGAGTCTCAATAAAACAAAATGGGCATGACAGAAGGAATAGAAAATCCTGCACACTCAAATCTTTATGTAAATCCATTTAGTATTTTAAAAGTTTAGTGTTGCCTTTACTTCCTTATTCTATTCACCAAGAGGTAATAGAAACATGTAGGAAAGTAACATTATTGAATAAATGTATCAATATAGGTTTTACAAAATGAGACAGTATCAGACCAAATCTTCATATTCTGGAATAATCTATATAATCCGGGGGCGGGGTGGACCCATGCTGGTAATCCAGAAGCACTTTCAGTCTGGCACATTTCCCAACTCACACAAGTGCATAAATGCTTAGGAAAGTTGGCAGAGAGGGGAAGAAGGCAGGTGAGAGGGCAGGGGAGGGGATGGAGGGGGGAGGGAAGGAGACAGCATGGGAGGGTCAGGGAGAAGAGGACATGGGCTAAAGTGCTCACACTGTGCAAGCTGTTTTTATAAGCAGGACCACTAGCCATTAAGATTTCACCAATGGTTCCCGAGCAAATTATTATGCAGCACGAAGTCTTTCACTTCTCTTGAGTGTTCTTTCTCACTGTGTCCATTACCAGTTGTTATATTGAAGTTTCGACTTCCCCTGGCTTGCTTTAACAGCCTTTTTGTTGGACCGTCTGTCTTCAGTAACAGCTTCTGAGACCAGTGAGATCTGTGGGAAGCAGAAGTAGTCACTCCAAACATTGGCCAAAACTGCTTTAGAAATACTGAGTCTGAGATCAAGTCTAACGCCCCAAACTTCGGGTTTTAGGAAACGTTTGTTGATCTCTCTTTCTCGTTCCTTCCTCCTTGCTCTCCCTGCTTCACCCACTCTGAGCCCCCACCCCAGATCAACTGCAAAGAAACATCTATCCAACAGTTCACCAGTATTTCCCCTGCACACTTCTCTGTTTTCACGCTTCACTCTGCTAATTTTCCTACCACTGCCTGGGTGACTAGTCACCCATAGTGTGCCCAAGTGCTTCGGAGACTCTCCTGATAGACTTTATCTAAAGTGTTTTTCCACATCCTTATTGGTACCCAGGTTCCCATTCATTCTTCTAGCTTACAAGGAACAGTGATACGTTCCCGTTTCCTAGTCGAGGCATTTCCGAAGGACTAGACAGTCCACTTGAAGACAAGGACTCCCTTTCACTTTGTTTTTGAGTGCCTTGCTGTATTGTCTCAGAATGTGTGGGCACTAATACTCATTAGCAGACTCTGTGCATGTACTATTTTTACTATTTTATCTAATCATGTGGATAATTATCATCCTTTGAGTTAGTTTCTGAGCTTCATGGAGTCAGGCTCCTGTATTGGTCCCTGTAGATGCCTCAGCAGAGTGTGTCATTTAAGCTTTTATGAACATTGTGCGTTTAATTCACAGAAGGGCAGGAGAGGATTGTATGGCCCCGTAACCTATGCAGGAGAAAGCCAAACAGCTTGTTTCCTCAGGGGAGGAATGAAGTGTAGATATGAGGTCCTCTAGTTCCTGTGGGCTCTGACTGCAGCACTTCCTCGCTTTGTCCCCAGGGACACTCCCTGGACGGTCCGTGCAGCCCTTGCCTCTTGTCTAATGTAGAAGTGAGGTCGGGACAATATCTGTTGTCTGATGGTGCTGTGAAAATTTAACAGGTTAGAAGCTGCCTATAAGGAGCATAATATTGTCTGGTGCATGATCAGCCAACTATATTGTGAAGTAATTAGACATTTTTTTCTTTGATCTTACTTCAAATACCATATATATATATATATTTGCTAGTTTTAGAATTAGTATAGTTAATCTTTGACTTTGATGGAACTTCCACATCTGGCAATCTAAAGCAAACCAAAAAGAATTAAAAGTGAAAATTGAATTGTTCCAAGATTATGTGTATCCCTTTGTAAAAGTGAGTTAAAGATAAATGATCTTGCTTGCTCTGGGAAAAATTGACCTTTTTATAGCTGGGTTTATTACCTCTGCCTTTGATTTCCCAGGAAAGCGGTATGGACTTTCTTTGGTTTTCCGTATTTACTTTTCACTTTTAATAAGAAACAAGGAAAACTTATTTCTTTTTCTCTCCATTGAGTAATATATATGTTCTCTAGGCTATTAACTAGATCTGGTTCCCGTTATAGAAAATACAACCTAGTTCTTTTTAATTAATAGAGGGAGTACACAGTTGAAACTGGGGACTTTTACAATGAAACTATACAACCGGTTCACTAGGAAAAAAAATTAACTAAAAACTGAAATATAAACGCAAAAAATAATTTCTGTTGAATCAGCTCCTATTATTGTCTATCTAAACAAATTATAGTATTTGATGTCAACAAAATAATGAAGCTTAAATACAAATTGAAGGATTTTTTTACTACTGTTGAACTTATTGTCTAAAATGCAAAAATACAAAATTGTAACTTACTAATGATAAGCAGTGTTTGTTCAATTTGGGATACAGGATATAAAATGATAAATGCTTAAAGTTATTATTTTACCATTAGAAATTGCCTACTTACTATGAATAGTAAGTAAGCTAATTTACCAATGGCCACGAACTGAAGCACGAGAGGAACATTGGCCTCCAAGGAGAAAGCATATTGTAGAGAATGTACACTTATTAATAGAGTATCCACCCGGCCTCTTCCTGGGGATACAGTATTGGGACTGACTTACTGTGTCGGTTAGTTCAAAAGAAAACTTATAGGAAATTCAGTATTTTATAAAAACATTGCCTTCTCTTCTTTCTTCTTTATTCTACTCTTTACTTTGAAATAAGTGTCATGAAGCATAATCTTATTTTTTAAAAAGAACACATTTAAAGAGTAGATCCAGATTTGCTAAACTTACAAATTCAGCCAAACAGAATAATGATTTTATTATGTCCTAGTGATTCAGGCCATTGTCAGGCAGAGGATGTTGTGGCATTATTGACCAATGATCGCCTGAACTCCAAAATATTCAGAACCTTCTTGGTGACTGTGGGATTCAGACAAGGAGGGTGAATTCTGCTCCAACAAGGACTTGCTTGGCTCAGGACTGAGCATGCTCAACGCTGCTGGCTCTCACCTTCACTATACCACTATACTGTATTTTGAAACCTCTGCCTGTTTCTTTCTTTGCACTTTTATTTTTCTTATGCAAAGCCACACTTCTAAAGCTCAGTCATTTGCGTCCCTAAGAAAAATTGAAAGCTATTGGTATGTTTTAAGTGGAAGAGGGTTCAGTTTATGTGCTAGGTGGATCACAGTGTATGGTGTGGTTAAGCAATTTTAGCAATTATCTTCAAAATTAATTGTATTCTTCATTACCACTTACTGAAGGCGTAAGTCATAAACAATCCCACACCAGTTGGGAATTAAAGGGGTATTTATTTTAAGGGTAAAACTTACAAAACA